>JAWMCH010000102.1:0-25000 GCA_033675125.1 Athetis lepigone | reverse complement strand
TTTCTTTTTGGTTGGTATGTTTGTATCATGTGTGTATACTTATTTTGCATGTGTCAAAAGTCTCCGTTAATAAAAGTAGTGAATGTTTTGTCTCTAACTAAAATTATGTACACCAGTCGATTCGCCAACATAAAGTGAATATAGTAAAAAACAGTGAACAGAAAAAGATGACAACTAATATTTTATATTCTGTCCTTTTCTTTAAGAAATGGAAAGAGGCAGATGCATTTAACTTAAATGTAGTAGTTTGTAAATAAGAGAATAAATTAGCGCGTTCAAGTTTCAAACAAACAAACTTTTTAGCTTTGTAAAATTGTTATACACCTAAGCACTTTATTATTTATATCCCTAAGTTGTTCCATAATTTTAAACATAATAAATCAATTATTATTATGTACTATCTGCGCGCTTACAGCTTAGCCAGGGTGCATTTTTTTTTAAAATCAATGTTGTCATACCAACATTGTCCCGATAATTACAAACACAACAAAGAAGATTCACCTAATTAGGCGTAGCAGTTTTTATGCTACGCGCGTGTAGGTACGCGCGTAGCATAAGAACTGCTACGCCTATACTTTTAGTAAATTCATAAATTGATTTTAATTAATATGAACAGTTAAGAATGAAATATTACGGGTAATTTTTCATCATCCTGGCAACCGGAACGCACACAGAGACGACGTGTTCTTACAGCGCAGTCACGTGGCAGTTACGCACACATGTCTCGACGTTCGCCGCACTCGTAATGTTCCGCGCTGTCTATCTGCCTACTGTTTTATAATCTGAGGTGTCTCGAATCACGTGTGTTTGAAGGTTTTTTATAACAATTTTTTTCCTATAGACTTCTAGAATTACCTATTTTAAATTTGAAGAATAAAACTAAATTTGAAGACTTAAACCAAAGAAGCATTGTAAAGGGAATAAAACAAGAGTTTTAAGACACGATTTATTAATAAAGATGATTGTGATAAATAGGCAATGAACACGACAAAAATTAAAAACAATCACAAATAAAATCACATACATACTTGTAAAAATAAGTACTTAACACAATACTGGTTGAAAAAAAAAACAAAAATCTTTGATTACAATAATCAAAAACAAATCACAGACGGTATACGGTGCATAAGTGCATTAAGGGCCTACGCAAACGATAGACAATTTACGTCAAAAATAAAATAAATCAAAACTATTCTATGTAATAAAAAAAATGAAAGCTGTCATTCCACTCCACCACAGATTAAATCACACAAGTCTACAATCTGCGTAGGGCCTTCAAAATTAAATACGACACTCAAAAATTAAATCCAAACTACACTGAAATATTTTGGAATGCATTAATACTAGATCAATACTAAAAGACAACCATTCGGATATAGCTATGTATGACCAATATCCTAAAGTTATTTTATGACCAATATTTCTCTATAAAACAGGCAAATAATTTGTTCTACTATGCTAAGTTACAATTAAGTCATGGCTAAGCCACATATTTATTTGATCTACTTGAGTTGGTACTTGGTAAGCTTTATGCAGCTTTGATAACATATTATATGTGAAAGCTATTAAATATGATGTCCATTTTTTGGGACTTAATTGTCTATTGGATAATATGTTTTAGGCTAATGGTATTTTGCTCCTTTCGGTCAAAAGTAGACAAGGCATCAGCATCAGCATTGTTTCGAGATGCGCATTCGCATCTTCATTTAAAGTTAATATTTTATGAGAAAAACCTGAATAAGTGTAGTTAGTCCCAACGGCTTTTTTTATCTTGTTTGTTTTACAATTCCCAAATTTACACCTAGCTGTAATTTGGGTAAATCGGTGACAAAAACATCTTTATCTATATATTTAGATATAACGATATACCTATTGACCTTTAAATTAAACACACTTATCTTTTATCGTCACATGCAATCCTAATCGTTTTAAATAAAAAATTAAGTACATAATTATATAATTACTCTATAAAATTAATTTAAATAATTTTATGAAGTGAAGACATTATCTGTCTAACCAGTCCCTTTTTTCAGTTCACTTAGCTCTAAAGAAAAAGATTGCTCTTCAGTTAATACTATAGATGTTAAACTTTGGGGTAAATCGCCCGTAACACCCTTAAATGACCTTGGTATATCGCAAGATCAGGTTAACTATGAATATTCTCCTAGCCAAGTCATTAGAGTATGACTGTACTTCAAAGTTACATGATTATTTATCGAATATATTGATAATCGAACTGCAGGGCGATTTATTAAAAGCTGGTTGCCAACTATTTTTACGAGTAAGTTTTTTTTTTATCTAAGATGGATATCAAACAGTATTTTATACCTGAAGGTAAGCGTCTAACACTTACCAAGTATCAAGAATTCTGATACTGGAAACAGTATTTTGCATACTTTATTTTTGTTCAACAGTAAAAAGTATAGTGTAGTCAAAAACAGTATAAGGGTGAGACTCCACCAAAGGGGAGACGAGAGGAGATGTATCGTAATTAACCAATACAATATTGTATTGTGCTCAAGCTAAACGCTGTGCTGTCAAAATGACACAACCTGATTGGTTGAACGACACATCTCTCCCCTCCGCTTTGGTGGAGTCCGGCCCTAATACTGTTTTAAAAGTTGGAACCCTAGTCCTACCATACATTAAGGCAACCTAGTTTTATGTATGGGTGTTTCGTGCTCCATAGTAAATAGGGTGTGATCTACACTTTGCATGCGGTGTCTTGCTGCGGAACATACAGGTGGTCAGACGGGCCCACTCTCTTCCAAACAAGAGACTTGGATTTAATTGTCACTGGTTCCTGGAAAAAAGAAAAATAAATTGTTAGAAAACTCTTTTGAGTTTCATTCGTTGTCCACAGACTAAACCATTCGCGCGAAATACCACAGCATTTCGCGTTTGAATCTAGAATGTCAAGGGTTTGGCAAATTTTCAAATTCGGAATATTTTGAGGCAGAAGTATGAGAATCATATTTTTACTACTTAACTAAAATAACTAGCTCTTTCTTTTTATTCACAAGCCTATATTTATATAGGAAAATATTTGAACTATGAGAAACAAAACACGTAACATAATTTAATATGTAAATAAAGTTATGTGAATAAATATCATTAGTAATAAATTAATAACATTGTTGTAAAGTTCGACCATGAATAACATAGAACCTTTTTCCGAAAGAGTCTCGAAATATCGGAACCTCTTTCGTTCGGTTCCATGGTGTAATGGTTAGCACTCTGGACTTTGAATCCAGCGATCCGAGTTCAAATCTCGGTGGAACCTATCTCTTTTTGTATATTGTTTTCAATGTTGTTCGTTGATATAGCGATAATGGAACAAGAACTCAATGAATGTTTTGTAAACAATGCCGGAACGAATTGTTTGAAAACAAGAAAAATACGATTCAATTTGAACTGTTTCATAATATATCTTACATAAATGTTAATTTTGTGTATCATCATTCTGTTCAATATTAATTTGACATAGGCGACCATTATTCATTTGCGCAATTTTTTTTACATAGAAGTAAGGATACACTAATTGCTAACTTAAATATCTACAGAACAAACAGGCACGGATTTTTGTATTTTTAATGGTTTCAGTAAGTAACTTCAAGCTATACTTATATTTTATTATGAATAAACGATTTTCAGGTTTATTTACAAATACTAAGCGCGCAATTTTTTTTACATAAAAGTATACACTAATTGCTAACTTAAATATTCACACACCAAACAGGCATCAGAAAAATAAACAGCACTTTCCAAACAATAGAATACTAATAGGTACTTTATGTATAGTAGAATGTACAGTGATTTATTACGATAGTTTTTTACTGACACAAATAGACATGGCGGTTAGGAGCATTGTCATGCTTGCTCAAAAAGTCTCGCTGATGGTGGCGAGTGCGTTGGATCATTCGATTCCCTTCAAAATGGTTGAGCTGATGTCACGCGTCATGCTCGTGAACGGGCGCTATCAGTTGAGATGGGTCATCTCTTAACTGCCATGACTTTTTATTTTTGACTTTTTATTTAAATTTTGTATTTGTTTATTTTGTTACATACATTGTTTTCACATGTAGAAGCACCAAAAAGAAAATGTAACCAAGACTTTGTAAAACATGATATTTTTAAAAGAGTGTCCGTGGAGTTTCTTGCCTGTTCTTCTCCATAGAGATCTACGTTTTGGAACAGGCAATTAGCGTCACTTTTCTTTTCTGACTAACAGACCGACCGACTCTTTGACAATTCATAAGTACCTGTAAATGGTCTAAGTGAAATAAATGCTTTGAATTTTGAAATTTTGACAAAAATCTGGAAACTTTATGAAACATTGTCATAAAATCCAACCCAATGCAACTAAGATATTTCTCATATTTCATTATATCGATTAATAATCAGATTACAAGTTGCGTAAAGAATTTAGATAAAGCGCAAATATAAGTATACCATTTAAGAATAACAATCGATTATCGTGACTTTATTAACGATAAGTGTCCAATTTGGTTTCGAAATAAATCGAATAAATTAACAGCAAGTTCTCATCCTGTGTTGTTATAATCTGTTATAACTAGCGGTTTTTCCAGCAATAACATTGAAATTGCACAAAATTACTGATAAGCAGTTTTTCAATGATTTCCACGTAGATTTTTCCTGATTACTGTAAGTACATAATAATGGCGATAAAGTCAGTGAGTACTCATAAGTTATGGAACTAATTATATTTAGTAACAAACACTTGCCCGCAACTTCGTCCGTATGGAAATCAAAGCGAATTCCATTGCGTCTTGGTTGACGTCTCTACTATAAATTACAGAGTTAGCAAATTTCACCTACCTACATAGATTCAGTAATTTTCGAGCCGTCGTGTTTAGTCAATGAATCAAGTGACTTTCATAATAACTAGCTTAGTGTATAAGCGTATACGTTAAAATGCCACGCAAAGAAAAAAAAATTACATTTTTAGAAGAAAAAACTTCACTTGTATCCTAAAAACACCCACAAATCACCCCAGTAATGTTTCATCACAATTTGATCAATGGTTTAGGGAAACGCTTAGAGGACAAACTAACAAACATTTATTTTTATTAACATAAACATTAAGATTTGTGCTAAGCTTCAGCGAAGGTCGAATAACTTAGTTTCAATATTACTTATGTTATGAATCCACATTTCACACATTTAAGTAAGTATACAGAAAACTTTAAAATTCGTTCGCGCATGTCTGGCTCCACTTACTAAGCAGTCGTTTTATGTCGGTCGATAATTCGATATACGTTAACTGTTAGTCTGTGTAACGATACCTCTCTATTAGACCGTAGGTAGGCAACAAAAAATCGATATCGGAATATTCGACGAGGTCTCTAGACAAGGACATAGAGTCAATACGTAATTTGTTACTACGATGAAAAATGATTTTCACAAATACGCCTTTATATTTCGTATTCAGATAGCATTAATGAGATTTTCCTGAAACATAATAATTACGGTTTCGATCGTAAAGATTGAGTTTTTATTAAATATTTACTATTTGATGAGTACTTAATTCACAACTGTGTATTTAATTACACTTATTGAAGCTACAGTAGTATAGTATCTGAGGCACGGAAACAACAGAAAATGGCCATTTGAATTATTTACTACGCACGTGCTATGTACATATTTACACGAACATGATAAGTGTGTAGGTGCTTATTCATCAAATAAAATGCGTATCTATTAATTACACATATTTAATGAGCTAAGCACGGTTAATGTAGGTACCATTGTTATTGCCATCGTCACGATGTTTATAATTAAATAACAACAAGTCAGCCAAAAATACTAATTGATGTTGGTCATTAGATTCCATACCGGTTGACAGTTACATATTAAGGTACATGGCAATCAGCCAATCATTGCATTTCTATCGAGACACACCTCTTTGTAAGCCAATAGAACAGTCGTTCCTTAGTGACAAAAAAAAGTAAGGCAAATCTTTAACACTTTTCTTATAGGAAACCAGGATTTAATTTATCACTAGCCATTGCTAGGTAGGTTTTATTAATGTTTAACATACCATGGCCCTTATTTATTTATTCATGTTCTGTTCACGTCATCAAGTAAAGTACATAAAGATTCACAAATAGCATTGTGGTAACCATACAACGCTTTGTAAAATATTTAGGCAAGGGGTACGTTGTGTAAATATTTGGGAGAGAGGTCCTTATCCAAATATTCCTTCATAAACAGCTGAACAGTAGAGTTATCCTGTGATTATTTTTCTCGGAAAAATTCAGATGAAGTGAACTTAAAGGGGAATTTTAAAGACACCATTTGCCTTACACTAAGTTTTTGGCTTCATTTGCCCACTTCATCCAAAATAAACGAACGATGGCTTTCAGTACGCCATTACAGTTTTACCACAGATTAATAAATAGTTACTACGTAACAGATACTTCACTCCAATACAAAAACCAAAATACCTACGCTATAATAGCCTACAAAATCATAATAATAATACCAGTTGTTTGCAGCAAGGAGAAATGTACCATAAGTACGCACATAGAGAGTTGAGATTCTTTTGCCCGCCGCGCGACTTACGTGTGTGCGTGTCGTCCAGCAAATCTGCTAGGGTTATACGTATGATGACAATGGTAATAAAACGAATGTTTTAGAAAAACTATTAATATTTTATTTGTTGATCAAATATTTTTTAGTTTGATAAATTGACTGATGAGCCATTCCGAGAAAAATTGTACCTAAGAAAAAAGTACTGTCACACAACTTCACAAACAGTTTACAAGGCAATCTCAATACTCTTTTGAATGCATTTTTTTTTATATACAGATTAGATCATTAATTTCAATTATATATATATTATGGAGTCAATTGTTGTTAATTACACCGATTTAAAAATTAAAATAAGTAGCAAATAAGAACATTTTAGCGTGTCACACCACTTGTCGCTAACTTTAACTAACCGAATTTCATCGTTTTTTTATACATACTTCAGGGTTATTTGGAATCTTTTAAAGAATATTGCTTTTTCTTAACTGTAACAATAATTATACTCATAAATATTATTTTATTACAACAAAATTCATAAAATTAAATGTTAATCGAATTTGACCAAGGTGGACGTTCCATTTTAGTCACTGCTGTTTTATTTGCTTTCTGTTTTAAAAAACTACCAAAACAAGTTATTTTATTATTAAGGTAACATTACTGTAGTAGATCAGCCATTTCCTTTTACCCGTCGTGCATTAGTGAAGCAGTTATCGGTGACGAAGGACGTGACGTTAGACACGTATTCGATTAAGGAGTCCGCTATAGTTACAGCAATAACGTAATACCGGTAAGTTCCTAAAACATTATTTTATTTGAGAATTGTGCCTAATGTATGTGTGAATGTCGTGAAATATTGATTTCCTCTAAAATAACAATTAGTATTGAGATATATCGTCATTATTATTAGTAAGCGAAGTTCGTCACGTCCATTTAGAGTCGTGACATATTAGCGGAACAATAATTGTGACGAAATGGACACATAAGGCTAAATTTACGTGGTGCATGTTTTACCAACCACAACTAAAATGGAGTTATGTATGTTTGTGTTGAATTAAATTACGTTTACTATTGTATTGTAGGTATAACTCTAAAAGTTATGAGCATTTAATTTAAAAAGTAATAGTGAATAATCTTTTTGTATTTGTGTATATATTTCCCTTGCAGAGTTACTACGCAAACTTATTAATAATGGGAATATTGGTGGATATTGACAAAGTTTTATCTATAAATGACCTTGTAAAATGTTTTGATGATGGACTTCAATGGCCTTGGGAACAAACACATTTTATTTTGGCAAAAGAGTGCTTTGTATGCAAAAACACAGTCGCTGCTAAAGGTTCACGATTGATACATTTCTCTTTAGCTATGAATAGACAAGATATTCAGTTTTTATTAAAATCGCCAAACATTTGGTGCACTACTTGCAACTCTTGTCTTTACGACCACTATCCAACCGATGAATGCGAATTTTGCTACTCCTCGTTATAAATGGAAACTTTATAAAATTAATATATGTAAGCTGGTAGGTACAACACACATTCAGTTTATTTAAGGAAAATTAAAGTAATTCGGCGCACCTTTTGTCTTTGCGCCTGTGTGCGCCGCACATATTCGCACACACGGGCGGTGCGGCCCTCGGAACTTAAAGTCGCAACGACAATATTTTGATACTTTAATCAAGGCTTAGATTATTTTGTAAAGGAAAGCCTCTCGCTAGATTATGTAAAGGGTGATCTGACATCCACTAGTCATGCACGGCAAAAGTATAGCTTAACCGGAAGTCATGGCATGGCTCTAAAGTCAAAGCCAAGTATCGGTTGACTTTGCGATAGTCATTGACGAGAAGTTTCTAAATTATATTTCTTGTTGTTCCAGTTTAATTATTAAGTGTACGATGGCACTAACACCTGCTGAACGGGCTAAACGATACCGTGAAAATCTCAAATTAAATAAAGAAAAATATGAGGAACAAAGAAAAAAACAAATAGAACGAGTTAAAAAGAACCAAAAAAAAATACGGGAGTTGAACGACCAAGAAAAAGAGAAGCGAAGAAAAATTTGGAGAGAACAGAAAAAAAAGCAAAGGAATGCCAAAAAACAAGCTGCTATAGAGTTACCCGTCCCATCAAGTCAAAATCAGAGAACGGTTGACTATAAAAGGAAATATAATAAATTAGCTAATGAGTACAAAACTGTTTTAAAGCAATTGAAAAAACTAAGAATCCTCAATGCAAACTTACGTAAAACTTTAAGTCGAACCAAAGAAAAATACCAAAAAGACATCAATCTAAAAACAGAAGAGAATGATAAGCTTAAAATGAGACATGAACTGCTAGAAGCATCATTGGGCGAGAAATATAAAGACTGTAAAACACACAAACAAAAAGAGACATTGCGTTCGATTGGCATGTCCAAGACTGTTCTCCAAAAAAGAGGATCAAAGGCAATGGTTTCAAAATGTTTAGGGCTTAAAGGTGGCATTAGATTTATAAGCAATAAGAAATATAATGTAAGCAAGAAGATAGGGGAAGAAATGGAGGTTTTTTTTAACCGGGATGAAGTTAGCAGATCGACAGCCGGGAAACGTGAGTGTAGAACGAAATGTAAGAAAAAGATGCAAATACGGTATTTAACCGATACCTTAATAAACCTATACCACCTATATAAAAACGAAGATGGGAAATATAGTTTTTCTACCTTTAGTAAGTACAAACCTTATTATATCTTGTCGCCGACACGTGCTTCACGAGACACGTGTCTTTGTGCAAAACACAGTAATTTTGAATATATTGTAACAGCTTTAAAGAAATACACTTTTATAAGATCTTTGGGATCTTTGAATACAACATTCAAAGATCCCAAAGATCTTATAAAATTAACTTCTTGTGACATAAAGTCATTAAATTGTATGTACGGTTTGTGTAATAAATGCAAAAATAAAAACAATAGTTTCGTAGCTAACAATAACTACACTGAAGTCGAATGGTGGCAGTGGGAGCGCGCAAAATTAACTTATAAAAAAAACAATGAAGACATGACAGCCAATGTAACAAAAAAAGTAAAAATAACAGGAACATTACAGGAATTAGTAGGCGCGTATGAAAAACAATTGCCTTTATTCAAAAAACATTTTTTTAATTTCCAAGAGCAACAGCGTCAGTATAGAATGTGTGTTGAAAATTTGAAGCCTTATGAATGTGCAATCCTAATGGATTTTTCGGAAAATTACGACTGTAAGTTGTCAGAAGAAGTTCAGGCATTGCATTTCGGTGGATCAAAGAATTCTATAACTCTTCATACGGGTATGATTTACACGCGCCCTCGATGTCAATCTTTTGTAACGGTATCGGACAGCAACTGCCATGAACCGCACGCCATTTGGGCACACCTTATTCCGATCATTAAGTTAGCCAAAGAAATCTGTCCAGAATTATCAGTTATCCATTTTTTTTCGGATGGACCAAGCAGCCAATATAGGCAAAAAAAAAATTTCTTCCTTCTTAACCTCTTTACCACGAAACTGAACCTCTCTTATACAACTTGGTCTTTTTCAGAAAGTGGGCATGGAAAAGGGGTAGCCGATGGCATTGGGGGTGCCACAAAAAGAGCATTAGATAGGCGTGTTTACTATGGGCACGATATTGTCAATGCCAATGATGCATTTAACAATCTAAAAACTTGCATGAAGTCAGTAAAGCCTTTTCTCATAAACAACTCTGATATTGACAATATTAAAACTTTGGTACCATGTAACTTAAAGACTATTGTAGGAACCATGCAAATTCACCAAATAATCTCAAAAGTGCAAAACGAAATTTTTCACCGGCAGTTAAGTTGTTTTTGTAAGCGAGGACTATGTACCTGTCTCAATCCTATCAAACATTGTTTTTTGGAAAAGCCAAACTTGGCTTCTAGTTCAATATTGCGTCAATCAAATGATCCACATATTGCCGAAACAGAGTCCATTGATGTTCTTGATAATTTTGATAATATCCCTTTTGAAAACACGGTACAGGAAATGATTAATACCACACCTATGACTGATTTTATTGAATTTGCAGAGGAATGTTTAGAGCCTCTTATTTCAAAAGAACCATCTCAATTAATTAATATACTTGGCAATGATATTGCCGCTGCCCCACTTGAAGAACAGTTAAGTGAAATTGCTCATCCCATCAATATCAGCCGCAAATGGGCCCCAGAGTTAGATAAGTCTGCAACTGAAAGTGTTCAGCCTGTAACGGTTCAGCCTGTGACGACAACTGACATCAACTCTTTTATTACAAATTTTAATGGCGCCTTTCATTCCCAAATTCCTATCTCTGACGACCATACAACTGATATTTACTTCTCTGAATCTCCCAGCTGTGACCTTGCTTCTGACACACCCGAAATGTTTAAACTGGAGTCTTTAATAGCCGAAGCAACATCTAATAACGATCCTTTGTCTCATGACCGCGAGTTTCCTCAAATCGTAACTTTTGATGTCCCTGAAAACACAAAAAAACAAGTAACTTACCTGGCTGAAGTTCCTATTTGTGATCTTGCTCCTAATTCGCCCAAAAAATCACAAAACAAAAATACTACAACCACTAAGATCCAACAAGAATACACAATTGGTACCAATAAACCTATTCCTTCGACTAAGCGTATACAAATTTTGGAAGATATTACCTACATACCTAAAAAAAGGGTTAAAACATTAAATCCGGTTCCAAGTAATCCCCTTAAACCGATACACATCAACAAATTAAGCACTAGAACTTATTTCTGCATTTTATGCAAAACTCGAAAGCCTTTTAAATTACATGAAATGATTAACTGTCTTACCTGTAAGGCATGGAACTGCATTTCGTGTAGTGGTCCAATTCGCTCTGAATCATATAAATGTGTCAATTGTCTAAAAGATTAATTTTGTAAAAACTGAATGCATACATTCAGTTTTTACACAATTAATCTTTCCAGCTACTTTATTGTCATGTAGAAACTGTGTACCTGTTGTAACCAGAAGTTTGATTAGTAATATTTTTATAATTTTGATAAGACTTAAATAGATAATAAATATGTGTATGATTTAATCATTACCAATTTTATTCATTCAAATCCAGATTTCGTGTATAGGAAGTATGCTACCAAATCGACGGTCACTACGTACAAACGGACATTTCAAAAACCGAGGTTTACAAAAAGCGTTTTTTAATGTTCGAACCGATCCAGAAATAATTATATAAGGTGACTAATTAGTGTACGATACTGAAACACGTGACTGTGTTCATGATAACCAACAACTTTTACTATGAGAACAAACCTGAAATCGTGAAAAATAAATCAGCTGTTCCGTACATTTATGTTTATCTAATGTACTGAACAGCTAATATTTTTTTCGCGATTTCGGCTTTGCTCCCATAATAAAAATTGTTTGTATCATGAGAAAAATCACGTGTTTGAGTATCATACACTAATTACCAGTCACTCTATATATACACATAGAATTATTTCTACAGAGGTTTACTTCAATTATATGTGTACATATAATTATTCCTAGAGCGATTTGAACATGAAAAACGCTTTTTTGTAAAGCTCGGTTTTTGACATGTTCGTTTGTATATAGGAACCGTCGAAATATTATAATCAGAAAAAAAAAACCTTGTATGTGTCAATTGTCTAAAAGATTAATTTTGTAAAAGCTGAATGAATAGCATTCAGTTATTACAAAAATAATCTTTCTTTCCAGCTATTTTATAAGAATTAGGAAAGGCATAAATGTCATGTAGAAACTGTGTACCTGCAGTAGCTAAAAGGCTGATTAGAACTATTTTTATAAGACTTAAGTAGTTTATAAATACGTACCTATATGATTAAGTAATTACCAATTTGTTTTCATTAAAGAAAATTTTGTTTTGTTTGTTTGAGTGATTTTCGATTTTTAATTTATATTTTTGTGATTATTAAACTTATTATGAACACCGCTTATGTTTCAATTAAGTCACGATAACATTTCCTACGAAGTCACGGTCACAATTTTATATTACAAGTTTTAGGCTGTAAAGAGCAATTTATTACTAGTAATAATTCATTTTGGGGTGAAATATAATGGAATTTGATACCTATTTTCAATTAAAATAGTTTGAATCATTTTTAATGTGCCAAATTAAGTACAAAGTTAAAAATATAAGTCGCACTGAACTAAAACGTGACGAAAATATTTTAAAATGTGATTTAAAGTTAGATTTTTTTTTCAAATAGGGTAAACAAAATTGATTTCAAAAAGATTATTACGTATTTTAAGTAAACATTGTTAATAATTTATAAAATATGGTTAACATTGCTTATAAAATATACGTTAGTGATCGTAACTAACTGGACAATGCTTGTCATGGATCATGTTTAAAATATCGTTTTTTTTTAACTGTATACTATTTAGTTATAAACTATATATTTTTCTTAAACTTTGGTAATTCCCGCATCGATTAACAAAGAAAACTAAAAAATATTTTTTTTAAATTGTCCATTTTGTCCGTTAAGTAACGGTACATTTTTTCTCGGAATGGCTCTGATGCATATTTTTCGTTCCTTGAATTCCCGACTAATATATTTTAGTGTCGAAAATATCCAAAACCGCGTGAATAATTTTAATAAATAATCAAAAGGGAAACAAGAGAATTGGGAAACAGGGGAATTGCACAATAATCAGGCAATAATTACGTGGTTTCGGCATTTTGATAGTCAGCGCTGTACCCTTGACGCGCGAGCACTCAGCCGGGCGCGCGACAGCCCGGTGTTCGTTGTATCGTCGACGATACGCGAAGCGGTAGGCATAAAACGCGTGGCCTTGAGCGAGTGACGGACGCCTGGTTTTACCACGTGCCGCGTTATAACATGGTTTCACTTTGTTAATTACTTGGTACTTCACACGTGCGCTGGCGGGCTAACTCAACGTCAAAGATCGAAATAGAACATCTGCACTTCGTACTGATCGACAAGCGGTACGTTAGCGCTTTATTTGAAAACTGCACTAGTGCTGAGTTACGATTTCGAAGCTCCTTACGTCGTGTAAAAGCAACGGGTATTCAGAAGCCAGAAAGTCTGACCAGTCTAACCAATGAGTATTGTTTCGCCTAGTAACTGGGTTGAGATTTGATACAAAGTCGCTTCAAGTATCTAAGTAAAACACTGGTATCGAGCTAAATGTCGTTAGATTGGAAGTAGACCCCAATATCGATGAGAAAAGGCTAGAGTGGTGTGGTGATCAAAAGTCGTTTTAAAGTCTAATTCTTCATGTCACTAGGCGGTAGAAAACAAGAGATTCAGCTCTCCGTTTAAGTAGCTTGTTCTTGTAAATATGGAACTATCAGGAATTAGCACCAGAGTATTAGCACCTAAGCGAGCCATTATATCATGGAAACAGCAGAACTGTAGCATCTTAAAACTTTGAACACACGTGGTTCGAGACACAATAGAAAGACAATAGCAGCGCGACAGCCGGCTGTCACCTTATCGCCGAAAGGTTAAAGGCGAACCACATTGTCGTTTCTAAGCCATTATTTAATTATTTTTGGCGCCGTCCTTTTTAACCTTTTCCATTTCTTTTTTCCTTACCCACGCCACGTGTTCAATTTCACAATAATTTCAACATCGGTAAGTATCGATCGATCGGCAGGCAGTGAAAGCTTATAACTGAAACTAAGCCGAACGGGTTTATCATAAACTGATAACTATCCAGACAAGTGGAACAAAAGCTTGATATTACTTGATAACGGAATTATCTGGAAAACTTTCCCGGTTGTAATAAAAAACCAAAATTGTCTGTACAAAAAGTACTAGTAGTAGTAGTAAATGTTGAACTTCGATCAAGAAACTGGAAGTTAAACAGGTAATCCAGTTCTAAAACCCTATATAATTACGGTCTTATTGTTTCTTTTTCCGTTGCTTAATAATAAAAGATCTTGGGCCGCAGCTTACGTCCACTAATGAAACCAGTTGCTATGAAAAAAGAGCAAAGAACTGTGCAATATAAAAAAGCCGTAGCAGATGTAATACTCAGCGTTAGTCTCTGAGCCGAGGTTTTTATAATAGGGTATTACACTGTATAAGAGAAAAAATATAAAAATTTATTATTGAGGTAGCTTATGCAAAAAGCAGCCGAACAGTGTTAGTTTTAGTTTATAAAACTAGAAAATATTTTTTTAAATTCAATTCAAAGTTTTCAGTTTTTTTTACCTGTTCTTGAACACACCGAAATACAGACCATAGACAGTGACAGCTGTCGACTGTCAACAGTGTCAACTAGACGTCACTATTTCTTTTATTTATAACCTCCTAATACGATCTTTATTATAAAAATATACTTTTTCATGGAAGTTATTGTGAAAAATATTTTAGATGGCTAATGCACATGTGTACTTACATCAAAGTGATATTTACAACAACAGTACAAACGGTACAAACGGGTTTTTATGGTGTAATAGTTGGAATACTCTTCCCACAACTTTTAACTAAGTTTTTCTTAAATTTGAATCAGTTAACACTAGAATTCACAATTATTACGATGTTTTCACACTTGTGTTCTTGCATTCCGAAACGCACACCAACGGTAAGTCGAACAGTAACTAATTTTTGAGATAAAAACAATAAAAATTATGTAAAGTGTCACAGCGCGTTTGTTTATTTACATGACGTAAGGACGTCATATCGCCAAAGCAAAACCACGCCCACGGCGTTTTCCGTTTTTGGAAATTTCCGCGCGAAATTTGAAAATACAATTTTTAAAAGCGTTTTTAGGGTACTTAGCGCTTAAATAAAAATTTTGGATTTTTTTTAGTGGTTTCTTAGTACTGTAGGAGTTATTTGAAATACTTAAAAAAAAAGAGTGTAATACCCTATTATTATGAATGACGAATCTACAGACTCGAACACTTCGACACAAATTATAGAAGAAAAAGAAAAGTAGGAATATTATGCCCGTGGAACCCGGGATCGTCCAGGAATTTTATGTCGTGTCCTGCATCCATTAATCAGACCTTATTCTTCCGGATTCCGCAAAGGTTTTAGTTTTTTTAGTTCCCTTATTAACGTGGTGTTATATAGCCTTTAGAGTTTCAGGGCTAAAAGTAGAGAGAAATTGTGCATTGCAGTAATTACAACAAATATACCTAATAATGCAAAAAAATATACCTTTTTTCAGAATTCGCTCGCATATGATAGGAATTATGATAAATATGAAATTGTCTCAGATATGACGGATTTCTATCTGGCAACCCTAACTGCCCCTAATATTGGTAATTTCATTATAATCGTTGCTGGTCTTTTTGATCTTGTCATTTTTAATGCTCATAAAGTTCTGTTGCCTTGATCGTAATTCGTAGGCATAATTTAAGTATGAATTTGAAGAGAGAACAATGTTCAAAATTCAAGTGCAACCGCTAATCTCATAAATCCCACAGGATTAGTTGTCGATAATAAAACTTATCAGTAGCAAGTGTAATGAATCGTAATGACTCTTAAGTATTGCTTACAATAACAATTATAAAGCCTTTTATCTGACAGAGATTGACAATGGCTACTGTATTAATCACCGTAAGTACAATAAATAACACTTACCACTTCACAAAAGATTTTCTCAATGCAATTTTGTAGTAATATTTATGCGGTATTTCCTTTTACCGAGCTCATAGCATAAATTGATGTCATTTGGTATCGTTTGTTAAGTTTTTTTACAGCCTGTCTAAGACGATCTATGACTACAACTTTGTAAAGTCGAAAAACTTACAGAGACGGTAAAAAAGACTAAAAAAAGAAAAAAAAAGCAATTTCCTATACACAAGCCAATCGTTACAATGTACTTCCCTATACGCTAGCTGCAAAGTATTGTGTAATATCGAAAGCACATTGGCAAACTGGACCAGATTGAGTAAATCGTAAATAATATGCTTTGAAAACGCGAAATTCTTATTGCCAACAGTAACATCACCTCTCTCATCCATATAATTAATAATGATCTTGGCAGCCTTCTAAACGGTAAAATGTTTGATGCCAGGTAAAAAACTTGGGAGTTATTCGTCAACGCGTGGGCGGTTTGCCAACAATACTGGCTCTGAAATTTAAAATGAAACACAAATTAGGTGTAGACGATTCGCAGGCATTCGAAAATAAAATCTTGGATTAGAACGATCTCGTGGTGGTAGTATTAGAGTTATAAAAAGAGCATCAACGCAAGGATGATTTGCGCAAACTTTCTAAAGGCTAGCCATGACTAAAGCAAATTAGCGATACTAAAACACACACAACGGGTATTTTGTAATGAATAAACAATGGTATGTTATAATGTGACTAAGTTCTAAGAAAGACCAGTTTAGTAAAACATGACTTCAATGGAATATTGTCTTGCAAGTACAGAAACATTAACTTCTGTATCTAAAAGAAATTTTGATCTACTTTTGGTAGCGAGACTGGCTGAAAAGATTTAGTTTTGATATTAAACTAATTTAGATGATCACAGATATGAAATCCACACTCAATCAATGGTTAGTCCACATTTTCATTCCTATTTACGACTTTATGCTTCATACCACTTACAGTTTACGTTTAATCCAGGCTATAGTGTTTTGATACAGACATCTGAAATAAAACAGACGGTAATTGAAGCGGGAAATATCTTTATTTATTATACCTTTCATATCGGTATTTAGATTTGAAGAGCGTAAGAGCAATTCACATAACAATATTATAGATATGTTTATAGACTTGAAGAGTATGTTTACTCTGAAGTACATGACACAATGCAGACAAATTGAAGTAGTTGCATAGAAAAACCTACTTCTATCTATGTAGGATATAAATCAATAGTTAAAGTAAAGATAACACTGAACGATGTGATTGTTTAAATTGAATTCTTGTTGATTATACGGAAAAACAATTATATTGATGTCAATAGGTTTAAGGCCAGTGAGTCAAGAGCACTAGGTTATTGTTTTTTATGTTGCAACTTCAGACGTTTTTCTGATGATGTACTCGAACAATGAATGTGTTTAACATAATAATTCAACCCAAACAAAGAGACTTAAGGCCGTGGCAATTATCGTTGCTCAGCTAGCGCTTCGGCTAAGTAATAGTACTGTCACCATCGCACAAATAGCAGAATAAGAAGTAATTTACACATATTTATATAGGCCTTCATTTCAGTTGTACAGCTTGTACTATGTAAAATATTGAAGTTATTTCCGTTGTTAAGAATATATCTTTGATGAGATCTAGAGTAACGTCCAATAGCTCATTTTCAAAAGCCAGAATTCGAATGTAAATATCAGAGGTTTTTCCATACAGTACTAGCAGCAACTTTGACACAGTTTTTCCCTCACAGGCACAGACCGCATGTCGGCCGTGTGATGACGTCACTTATCGTATTGTATCTGGGTCAGTTAGACTCAGAACTAAATCATTATATCGGATAGTGATACTTTGAAAAGGTTTATATTGTGTTATAACTATGTTTCATCGTTCAATCGGGTTTAGGATCTTGGATGATGACCAATATGGAAAATTTTATGTGCATAATTATTGGAGCATTTCAAATCGAAACTTTAGTTTGAGATTTGTTGACTAGACTGCAAACCAAGGGGTATCGTGTCGCCCAGTAACTGGGTTGTGGAGGTTGGATAGTGAGTCGTTTCAAGTAAAACACTGGTACCCTACTTAATCCAGTTAGGCTGAAAGCCAACCCTAATATAGTTGGGAAAAGGCTATGGAGATGATGATTTGTCGACTAAATTGCAGTTTAAATTATATGATAAGACATGCTGCAGTGGACCAATTATACGACCTTGTGGGACACCCCAATTATGCCTCATGCCAAAAAAACATGTAACAACCAAAAATACTCTGCATCAACAAGTATCAAGGTTATGCTAACTTGGTTAAAAAGTAGAGGATCCTTTTCAGTTCCTGCAAGTATCTAGTTTTAATGTATATAAAACTTTATTGAGTTTTACTACAATTCCAAGCAAGAGCTAGTTTCTTATAATCCCTAATCTAACTACAAGCGAAACGGCTGAAGCCAAATCCTCAAAGATACATTGTTCATATGCAGTTTAAAGATTTAATAAAATAAACTATTTTTGTACTGAGAGAGGATGTTATACGCGAGGCCACGGGTGGTGTTAACGTAATGAGTTTATAGATCACTCACATGGTGCATGATAATACTGTAGTTACAACTCAACATAAATAACAACCATAATACAAGCGATTACTAAACTAAATTGTGCAGCTGCGAAACCAGTATATATATTTTTGAACAAGTTCTTACACATTGAGAGCAAAAAATATATACCTAAAGCAAATACAATTAATGCATTGAAAGTTGAAGGTAACAATTCGGTTTTGGAATGAAAACCTCTCTCAGCTTTGAAGGGAATGATAAAATGTGGTCAAAAAATTAAAGTTATAAAAGAAGCGCCTGATCGATTTTGATTAGCCTTTTGAAGAGATGTTGGGATCAATATTAAGACCTTAACCTTGCTCAGTTCGTCAATGAGAGAGAAGGAAATGAAACACAAGTCTCAAAAAGTCAACAGGATTACTAAAATCGACTTAGTCGAGCAACGACGGTTTCTACAAACTTTTAATTAGTTCGAGATGTTAATTATACTGTTTTCCTAATTTTGCATTTAAGTGCTTGTCTTAAAATTACAAAGACATTGTTTTTTACAGAATTCCATGATTCTTTGTCACCGAAAAAAAACCTTATAAGGTTTTGAAATCCTTGCGGTGTCAAAATATGTGAATCTTTTGATTTCGTTTACTTAGAAGTTACATTCACAGCTTCAAGAGATCATATAGGGATACTTGACTGACCGGAGTCAATTTGAATTCGACACCTTTACGTTTGACTGGATGTGGTCTTTTAAAGATACTCTTATCCATTTTAAGGCACTTAGTATTTTACGCATTGACAAAACAATGAACACCATCAATACGCTTTTTAACACATAAAGGTACTTAAGTGCATTCAACAGAAAACCAACACAATTATCAACTGTAACATTTATGACAATGAGACCACGTAATCATATTACCGTATTATTGGTAAATGGACGCGATAAGGCGAGAAAATTAAACAGTGCCATTTTCCGGATGGCATCACAGTGTTATAATTATGTACCTTGATGATTCAGTCTTGTTTTCATCGAAGACGATTCCCAGTATCTATATTGCGAAGTTATTAGGAAATTGACAATCAGGTGATCGTTTCTTTATCGGTTTTGATTTTGCGATAAGTGTCAGTGATTTCGCGAACGATACAATACTTTTATAGTATAATAAAAAATATAGAATTTAAGCTAAAAACTCAAATTTAATTACATTTAAGTGGACTATTAAACGAAGTCCTCTCATTCAATGATTAGAATAGATAGAGAGCTGCCAAAAACTTGTACTAGTTCCTTGTAAAAACTCTGTGGGGTGATCTGTACTACAGGTTTTTAACCTACTTCAGACACCAGCTCCTCACAAATTACTAGATGTAATAAGTTTAATATTTCTTATCATCATGTATACATTTTAAGCATAAGTGATTTTTGTGAGGAGAAATAAACGATTTATTTATTTTTATTATTTTATACAACCAGACACTATAAAAATAAATAAATCGTTTATTTCTAAACGATTTATTTATTTTTATTATTTTATACAACCAGACACTGAGCTGCAAATTGCAAAAATTCGTAAGAAAATTTGAATTTCGCGGTCTACCTTAAACATCCACCTTAAGGCTAGAAGTCGATTATTATGACTACCAACCATATCAAAGTAAAGTAACACTTAAAGTCCAAGTAGTTAAAACAATGCGCTCGCTGCTTATTATTCAAACCGTGTCTATAGACTAAAGACTTTTGTACGAAGAACTGGTTCCTCTAATCGTCGTAAGGCCTTGTTGCTTGTATTTACTTACTCCTTGTTTTGATGATACCTTCAAGGGTCTTTTCAACATTTTTGAATTGTATACAGATTCAAAACGTTTGCATAGTCGTTATATTTTTATGCGAAAATAGCTAGTAGACCCATAAATGGTGCCGTAATCACAAATTTACTACTACTACTTATCTGACCATCAGTTTATAGAGCTTCGTTTCTTAATACCCCGAAAGTACACAAAACTAAGAAATGCGTTTAGAATAAGACTCTTTAACATAAATGCCTATTTGCACTAGTTTTTTACAGTCCGTTAAAAAAAAGGTAAAATTCAACCAAAGTTAGATTTATGAAAATCTTCTATTATGCAACTCTGAGTTATTTAAGAAAACTTACCTTAGCAATAAGTTTTCCGTCATCTCCAATCAGGAATTCTTCCAAGCCAAAGACGAGTGGTGACGCGGTACCAAGATGGAATATTCTGGACGATGTCCCTCTTGTTACTCTGAATTCGATAGTTTTTGCCATGAGTACATTCGTGATCATGTATACTGATTTCTTGCCTTGCAGATCTAGAACAAAGAGAAGGTTTTCAAACCTTTTGGATGACGTAAAATCTAAATATACGATGGATAAATATTAGGGCACATCCCACATTTTCAAAATTTTTGATATTTATGTTAAGCCCAACGAGGATTAAAAAACATTAAATGTTTTGAAGTTGATTAAAATATTTTATCAAAATTAATTCACGATAAACAAAACTACGTCAAGTTATTAAATTAAAACATCTGAATTACAAAGAAAGTCAGATAAAACAAAGCAATCAATAAGTTTAGTTTAGATTGTAGGTTTGCATGCCCTCGAAAATTCTAAATATTGACTTGAAGCTTGAGCACACCGGAGCGGATGTCTGGTGATCTGGTCTACGAATATTCCGATTAGGGCTTTTTTCGCTGTACAAGTCGAAAACGTTATTTCCACTTTTCCGTATATCTACTTTAGCATTGAGTAAATGAAGTTTATTTTCTCTTTGCCTCTCGACGATGAATTTTGGAGTGTAGAGCGAAAACGCTATGGTTAGTGGTCCTAGGGTTGCGAACGCGTTCTCGTCATGATAGTATAGTAAATATTGGGCCGCTATAACTAAGTTCCAAGCAAAACGGGTAACCGCTGTCTGTAAATAATAATGCAGGCTACCTACGCCCTTAAAATTACCTGACCATGAAGGTTAACATGTCAGAAAGGACTAATGTGTTTACCTTTATTATTTTCAACGTCCAAATAGATATTGTTGACAAGTTCCTTGTCTTTAGGGACAGAGGTCCTGGAGAAGTTCACCATGATTACTCTTACTTTGTTCTTGATGGCCTCATCCTGCAGTGTGATCTGTAAATAAAAAAAAAATAAAGATTGTCAGAAAAGGCTACGGGAACAATGCCACTGCAGATAATAAAACTATGATTATTCAAGTATTGCGTCATAAAGTGATCCAGATAATGAAGTACATCAAGTACATTGTCCTACTTCTAGGAACTAGGTTTAGCAGCTAGTCTTATTTGGTGAAAACTTTATTTATATGCTAAAATTCTACAGAAATGCGGGCACTGAATCACTGAAGCAGACTTATAGGAATTTCTTGGGAGTATACTATTATTTTATTTATTACTGTTACACGGTGTGGTGTTTGTCCAAACATCCGTACCAATATTATAAAGGCGAAAGTAACTCTGTCTGTCTGTCTCTTCTTCACGCTTAAACCACTGAACCGATTTGAGTGAAATTTGGTACAGATATAGTCTGGGACCCGAGAAAGGAAATAGGATAGATTTCATCCCGGAAATCCCCCGGGAACTATTAATTAATCCACGCGGACGAAGTCGCGGGTAAAAGCTAGTACTTCAATAAAGTGTTTGAGCGTTGGGTTTATTTATCCATTCCTATTCTCGCTTCGGTTACTCAGGTGTGAATTACAATGATTCTCGCCAGTCTATATCATGTAACAGGGCATTGACCGATGTGAGAGCAATGTCAGAGATTTTTTCATCTAGTCGGACCAAGCAATGAACGTCTTTGAATATTTTATAACTCCAGTTACGCCGTGACTGAATAAAAGATAAAAACGCTTTTAAATTAAGGAAGTCTCTCTTGGTAGACTAAAAATAAAATAATCAACTGCTCCGTGCTCATTAGCGATTTACTGGAATTCAAAAGCGCAAGAGTATATTAAAAGAATTCGCTGTAGAGATATTTTAGGAAGAAGACGATTAAAAAGTTTTTGATGATTTTGATTCACCGGAAGATTCGCCAGCTGAGGACCGTTGAGTGTGGACTTGTGGAGATATTCATTGCTTTGTTATACGCAATTCAAATAATACATAGTATCGGATGATAAATATAAATCACATACGGTAGAGTCTAATCCTTTATCGGTTGAATAGCAAATACTGTGCAGATAAGATTAAATGGTACGCTTGTTTAGAAAAGTTTAGATTTTACTATTGCAAATACAAAATAGAGTACAAATGTAAGTATAATTGAAAAGAAAGATTTTTTGTTTAGCGACTCTTCTAGAAGTTATAAATGATCTAGACTTGTTCTAGTTTCTAACAAATAAAATAGAAAGAAGAGAAAATTTATCTGGACGACAAAATGATTACATTGTCTTTTCACACATGACTAGTCCCCACAATCCACATTTTAGTTGAGCGGAAACGACTGAGATCAGCCATTCGATGCAAAAACTAAAGTAAAAAAAGTATTGGCAAGTTTTTAAACTGCTTGTCAGTTGTCTAAGTAACATAACAGGTTCTGTAATCAGCTTTATTTTTTCAGATTATGTCATGGTGGCCATTTAGGATGACCAGACTGACTATTATGCTTTTGCCACCTTCAGTTTAAATATATTCAAAGAGTTTTTAAAAATTGCGAATAAAATCACCATATTAGTACACGCGGACAACTGCTACACTTGCGGGAAACAATTATTCTCTGTCATAACATAACAGATAACTAGGCAGTTATCTAGTGTGGAAATGAGGATATGGGAGGGCTGACTAGCCTCACGTACACACTCTCAAAATTGCGCAACGCAACCGCTCTGCGATCACAATAAACAGACGGAATTGGGTCAGGATGTTTTCTAGATTACTCTCGAGAATTAGTTAGAACTGGCTGGAATTATTGGTAACACGTTGAGGATTAATGTGAAGATCCAGGTTCGCTTTCTGAAAATGCAGCGGGTTGAACTGTTTCGAGGAAATCACGATCTGGTATTGCAACGATAAGTCAACCTTTTGAAAGGCTTAATTTTTTTAAGAGGAGGATCGTAGAATGATATCACTGCTAGCTACATTATCAGTGGCATACCCATTGGCGTAGGAAGCGAGGTTTTGTCCATTATTATTTTTGTTTTCACATTGGAAAAGTACTAATATCGGGCAACAATTTTTGCTTCGGTTCTGAGAGATACGCCACTGGATAAATTATTTCTTTTTGGTGCTGGCTAACTTTGATATCAGTGGTGCCTTATCAGAAAAGAGGGGTTACGTCTTTGAAGATTTTCTTTCCAAAATGATTGTATTAGTCGGAAAAGGAATGATTGTCCTATTCTGAAACGGACAACGAATAAATAATGTTAAAAATGACGTTTATTATGACCCGAATGCAATAGCAATATTAATCGAGTTTACATTTGGCACAGCTCAAAGTCACGTTAAGATGAAGCTGATAATCATAAAGCTTCGTGACATTCTCGAGAGTGTTTTTCATGTTTTATTAATCAGCATAATTGAGTTCACGGTTATAGGATAGAAGAATAATATGTCCCGGTTGCCAAAAGACACGCCTTTGAATAAAAGACATAAATTCAGTTTCAACAGAAATTGAGGATCGTAGCGACAGCTAGAACTACTTGGACATCAGTAGACTAGGGCTATTGCAATGGTCCAAAGCAGAAATGGAAGTTCCTGGAAAAGTACCTATGTATCTACTTTGTTAAGTACATTTATTTATTGGGTATATTCAGTAGCAAAATTCAAACTGACACCGACTTAATCGGAGTCAACAGGAGCGTTAAATTTTATACGGCGGGACTGATTACATTTTATGCTTGCGTAAGTTTCTTGATCGATATGACGTTATAGGTATGTCGTTACATTATTTTTATTTCTGTGACCTTTAAGTGAAAGTCAAGGGCATAAAAAACAACACCTCCCTAGCCTTTTCTCAACTACGTTAGGGTCCGTTTCTTGTCAGGATTCAGCTGAATACTAGTGTTTTACATGCAGCGACTGAATATCTGGTGGTAACACAGGCGGAATTGTCGTAACCCTATTTTTTTATAAGAATTTTTATGTAAATATAATAACTCAAAGGTGACTAACCGACATAGTGATCTATCAACGCACAGCCCAAACCACTGGACGGATCGGGCTGAAATTTTGCATGTAGGTAGATGTTATGACGTAGGCATCCGCTAAGAAAGGGTTTTTGGAAATTGAAAACCTAAAGGGATAAAATTGGGGATGGAAGTTTCGAA
>JAWMCH010000101.1:0-25000 GCA_033675125.1 Athetis lepigone | reverse complement strand
CTGATTGTCAAACTACGGGTGATAGACAGAGATAGAATATAGCTAGGCCAAAGTATTTACTTACTTAGTAACTTTATTTCTTTTTATAGTATAACTTTTACTTAACAAAGAGTCATATTTTTTTATTAATCTTATAAAAGGCTATTAAAGCATGCCTTGCTTTTCCTTGAACATGTTGCCCAATTACCAATTATATATAAAATCAACAACAACGAAGACAAAATCACCGAACAAAACCAATTCTACTAAAGTCAACGTTAATACCTTGTATCAACAAAAGGAAATAACAAAACTTCCACCTTAAGAACGTATTCTGTAACATCCTTACCCGGATCTTGCCCGCTCAATAAGCCAACCCTTCCGTTAATCCGGGCAATAATGAACTGCGTGCCCGACAACGAATGCCCGACAACCGGGTATAATTAAATAGTGCCGACTTATTAATATGGTAAAGAGTTTTGTATTAAAATCGTGATGTGTTTGACGATACGGTTGGGTGTGAATGGAGAAATTAAATACAAGTAATGGCGGGAAATTGAGGTATTAGACCGTCGTTTTCTTAACGTGAGTGGTATTAAAGTTTTGAGGGTATTATTTTGTTTATAGGTATGTTGTTTTGTTTCTATAAATATTTATTTTCGAGTAATAACTACCTACCTACTGGTACAGTCTAACCAAGAGGTATCGTGACGTTCAGTAACTGGCTCGTGGAGGTTAAATAGGCAGTCCCAAATACGGAGATGATGACCAACCTACTAGTATTGATTTGGAGTGTAATTCTTTGTGAGTTTATTTTTTAGTATGCAAGAGAAATTCCTATTCTCCTGAAAAACTGGTGTGAGCCGTAGTTTAAAAAAAATTAAGTACGTCGGTGTAAAAGGATAGTTTTGGTCATGTTTAACATAGTATGTTAAACACAGTCTTCAATTATATACTAAAGTTTTGTTAAACATTTGTATACTTGTTATTGTTGACACTTAAGCGAAGAAAAAACAAAAAAATATCATAATCATAACTTTTAACAACAAAACAAAACCAACACTAAGCGAATATCCCATTATTTTCAATCTATAATAGTCACCATCGCCATTTTGTTCGTCCCTCAACCGGTGCATCACAATCATCACCCTGTACTATTCTATATTGACAGTACGTGTCCCGAATGTCGGATCGTTTTCCGGGATTTTGTAGCTATTTTTATTTGGTATCGACCGTTTTCGGACTGTCGGGCGTTTTGGACCCTGCGTCGCGAATGAAGGGTTGGCCGCCCGTGTAATTGGCTAGTTACAATTCATTATTGTTTCGGAATTGTGATTTTTTTTTTCATTTTTGCGAAATTGTCGGGCATTGGATGGGCAGATTTTGCGTTCTATTTTTGTAAAAGGATCGCTTCTTTTGGGTAAAAAGTGAGATTATGTTGTTGTGGTTTTCAATATTTCTTAAACTTTAAACTTTCGCGTTGCATATTTGAAAAGTTACTGTTCAGCGGAAAAACAAAAAAAAGGTACGTGCGCGTTAAATTCCTCTGAACAGAAACATTTCAATATTTCTTGTTTGAAAGGTATGGGTGTAACTTACAGGCCCATGAGACGTTGTTTCTGAGAGGCCTTTGATGTGGTCTTTTAAAAATGAGTTTTTTTAAGTTTACCTAAAATAAATAACACATATTAAATAGTTTTTGCACAAGAATGTAAAAATGAAAACTTACACGCTTGCATGCCGGCAGAGTACTGTTACTTGAGCATTGTGACTTAAGAACTAACCTTTATATAAATGTTCATTTAGCAAATAAATGATTGATATTTGAAGGGTCGGTAACTTGTTAATTTTTAATATTTTCCAATTTGTTATGCAATTAATGTATTAATTATTTAAAATTAGCTTTTGACAGTAATAAGCGTGAATATTGTCTAAAGTGAAGTTAGACAATGTCACAAAGTAATGCTTAATGATCTTAACCAAGGTTCGATCTATCTTTATGCCAATATCAATCTAAATTGAAAACGTAACAATCAAATAAACAGAGGTTTTGATATACTAATACGGATAATGAAAAGATAATCCAATTTACCTTCAACCAATTGAATGAACTTGCACGACAAACTAAACTTTTCACAAACCGTTCTATCGCTGTCAAATAAAGAGGTTCAAGCACAAAGGGCGGTAATTCTTCATTAGAGGTCCCAGTTCCGGTCAAGTGGCGCCCCCAGGGGTTGGTAATCAACGCTTCTAACTTGTGTTATTTTTGAGGGGCTTGCAGACTGCAAGGCGTTTAGATAAAAGTTTTTCTATAAGCATCTGTTAAGATAGGTACAGTTATTTCTTTCAGTAATTGAAACGTTTTGTAAAATATTTTCAGTGGGCAGCTAATTTAAAAATGTCATCTAATTGTCAGAAGTCATTTATTTGCTTAAAAATTTAATATCTTGGGACTTACACACGACCATCTGATGCTATACTTGGCTGTACTATGCCAAACAATTGATATAATTTATAAAAACATACATAATTATTTACAAATTTCACCCAGATACAAAATAAGCATGCATGTCCATCACACTAAGATTTCTCTCCTTCGTCTTGGATATTGCCAGCTTAACAAGAATTCACCTTTTATTAATTTTGCCATAAAATAATCTTTTATAAATAAAAATTGTCATTTTTTTTGCAACTTTCTTAAGATTTTTTGATAATAATTTTGTATTGTAAAAACTTCTAAAGAAATTTGCAAAAAAAAAAGATTTTTAAAGGTCCTTACGATGACGACCCTTCCTACATTAGGCGTGAGTTATATTTAATTTAGGCGCTGTGCTAACACTCCAGTGTCAATGTTAGTGGTCGACCGCACATGTCCAAACGGGCAAATAAGACCAAATTATTGCTCGCCGTCGATAAATATAGCCATGAGCATTTGCGGGTTAGGTTATACGCCGTGACGAATTTAGAGAGTGCATTTTCGGGGTGGCTTTTTATTAATGTCTTTTTTTTGTCGTTTTGAAATAGTAGGGATTTGTTTTCACAAATCTTACGAAAGAGTCTATTGAGTTTATTTTTGTGAGATGATTAGTTTTTTAGAAATCAATTTTCTTACTTACAAGTTTATTTTATTGTAGTTTGTGAAATAATTTAGATCATCACACTCACACACGAAACTGGGTCTGTAATTTATAATAAGACAACTGGTACACATACACATACTTATTTAATTTATAAATAATATATATAAACTACACCCAGACACAGAGAACACACCCAAGTTCATCACACAAATGTTTTCCTGGCTAGGAATCGAACTTACGATTTACACTTAGAAATCAGGGGCACTAACCACTAGACCAACAGGCCTGTTATTCCGGTTTTAAAAACTTCCTACCAAATAAAATCTTTATCACAATAAAATGACAACCCCAAATATTAGCCCATAGTGTTACGCGTCGGTGTAAAAACGCCCACATCTTTATTTCGTATCAAATCGATCGGTTGTAAGTGTTGACCATCGGGGGTGCTTATTAAATTTACTCGTTGCATTTTACTGAATTAAGGGTGGTAAAGTTTCCTTTATGTTGATAAAAATTCTTTCAATGTTGTTGTGGAGAGTTTGTTCTTTTTTATCACATTATTTTGTCTAACGAACTAGCTTTGATGACTTCAAATCATCCTGTACATAAAAAATGCCTTTATTGCTGTCTCTTCCTGTACATATGAAATGGTAAACTGACTGACTAATTGTTGATATATCAACGCACAGCCCAAACCGCTGCGCTGGTCCTAGAGACATGAAACTTGAAAGGTATGTTCTTTCTGATGAGTAAGGGCGTGCGCTGCGTTAAGCGGGCGTCCGTCGCGGGTGTCCGCGTGGCGTGCTGTTTCATGTTATCTTATAGAACAGCGCTGCGTGCAGCGGGTCGTCCGTCGCACGCGGCGCGGGCGGCGGGTGCCCGCCTTGCGGACGACGGGGCAGCGTGACGGAGCACGTGAGCGGAGATGTTTCTAGGAAACAGTACACTCGCGCGATCAAAATTGTATTGGCGGCGCGGCGCTGCGAGAGGCGGGAGACCGTCGCGGGCGTCCGCGACGGGTATTTGTCCGCGACGGAGCACGGCGCTGGTGCCCGCGACGGACGCCCGTTTAACGCAGCGCACGCCCTAAGTATCCACTAAGAAAGGATGTTTAGAAATTCCACCCTTATGGGGGTAAAATAGGGCATGGAAGTTTCGACATTTACGCTTGTATTAGCATAAATTAACACATATACAATTTTCATATCAGATAATAAAAAATACCTGCTAAAACCTGCACCAGACATCATCATCTTCTAGATACATTATCGAAAAAAACAGCATTAAAGGCACAAAGCCTGACTTTATTAACTGCTAATGCCCTTACAAATTACTGCAGTGATGGCGACAATGTCTGACTTAAGGGCAAAGCGGTATAATGAGAAAATTATACGAAGTCTTAGAGTCACTAATAAAAATTTGTTCGCGTGGGGTTGATCAAGCTAAATAAATGGTGGTGACGCGTAGAGTCGAATTAGATTTATTTTTGGTGATATTTCTTGTACCCGAAATATGTTATTGACTGATGGATTATGTTGAAAATTATTGCAATTCTTTGATTACTTACTTATTTTTTTTTGTTTTAAATGCGCTTAACTCTGGAACAGCCGGTTCTAAGTCGATCCTCCATATTAACACTAAATATTTTTTCAAGTAAGTAGGTCCTTTTATGGGTTACTTAGGTCTCAATAAATCTTCATAGGAATACTCGTGCTTCTGTTTATCTGTCTTTAATATTCCCTCCCCCTTAATCGTTTAAACACACGTGATTTGAGACACAATAGAAAGACAATAGCAGCCTGACAGCCGGCTGTCGGTTGGTCGTCAAAAGGTTAATCTAAGAAACGACCAAGGTTAAAAATTAAATATAAAACATCATAAACGATGTCAACGAACATAATCTATGGTTTGAAACCCTATAAAAACGGAACCCAGTTAGTACAATTCAGTAAGAACTTTAGTAAGATTCCGACTCGCATTTTGCAGTTTTTTCTTACGTACTTACTCCTTTCTCGTTGTTGCTCAATCCAAGCTATTTATATCTAGTTTTTTGTCCAACAGAACTATACTTTTAAAACTAGTATTTTCACATGGTCAGATTTAGCCGGTGGGACATTATTTAACCCTGCGATGCCGCGATAGCCTCCGCATGTTCTTTATTACGATTTAATTCAACAAAACTGACTCGAGCCCGCTTTGTAATGCCGACTTGCATTGTTGTAGGGTGACTAGATAAGTGTGGCGAAAACTAGGAAGTGAATGGTTTAGTGACATGGGGGATGAGTTATAAGAGTATAAGAGTTATTAGAGTGCAACTAGAATCACTTTTCTAAATGACGTTTCGAAGTGCCTTTTTTGGTCTAATGAAAATAAACGATTTGACTTGACTATTGATGATGATGATGATGTTTGAAATGAAATGGTGTGATTCTTGTTCAGATATACACTCATAAAGTAAAGAGGTAGTGTTTGCTTTCTTGATATTTTGGTTGTAGTGGGTAATCTTCGGAACGAATAACCTTATTTTGCATTTTTTTTTACTTCTAGAAGGCTCATTATTTCTGAGTACTAAATTATATGTGCAGTTTGTCACGTAACCGGTTAAAGCCATGTGAAAATTTATGCCTTGTCAATCCTTAAAAATATTTTTCTTCCTTAAAAATTGCCTAAAACCAAGAAAAGTATTGTAAAATATAGCCAGAACTATTTCTTTTTAATTAAATCTTTTCAAATCTCGAACCTCTATAATTTCTTAAAAAAACCAAGAAACACTCATAAACAACCCTGATATTTTAATCCAAAACAGATAAATGAAACTGACACCATTATTTTTGTTCATAAAACCACAGCCAATTTCACACCATAAATATAATATTATCTGTACCATAAATACTATATTATACCAGCCCCGGTAGCTTTGTAACATAACCCGGGACGATCCGCTGAAAGCGAAGAATTATGGTCATCCTACACCTGTATAAAGTTGTAGCAGAATAGTTTTTTTTTGTTTGGTAAAGTTATGGTCGTAGGATATGACAACGATATTATTTTATTGTATTTTGTTAGAGTTTAATATGGATTTTACGTTGGTTGTTGTATGTAGATTATGAAAGTGAAATTGAGTTGATTATTAATAAAATAAACAAACAACGTCAGTCAAGTTAAAGTCAGTGCTTAGTAACGTCTATTTATCTCGCCATTAGTGTCAATATCCACTTCAACTTCAACTTTTATTAATGGCATTTGCGGAAAACACACCACAATTCTGCCACAACCATGTTTATTTTACAATCACAAACGTAGAAAGATATATAACAAAAATATATACAATATGACTGCGATGGTCTCCACCTTGTGAAGAGACCTGATCCGTCAGAGCCTCGTCATTGAATCAGCAGGGTGTACCACGTGCAGGTGAGGTTGGTTTTGACCCTGGAGGTGATGGTAGGGCCACTTACACCCCGTCGATATCCACGGATCGTCGTGGAAAAGTGAATAATGACAGTGACACTAAGGCTGACATATCTTAACTAAAACAAAAGAATGGTCACACTACTAATTTAAGCGCCTTTATCCACAGCAACATTTAACAATACCAAGCTTTTAACCGATGCAATCCTAAGAAAATCCATTAATTTGCTGCGCTTACGCACCGTGCGTGTGTAATAAAATTGCAAGCGCCGACAGATAACTTGTTCAGTCACGATCAGCATGTTTCCGCTACAAGTTTATTACAATAAAGGCTCATCAGTCGCCATTCAATGCGACAAATTACATTATGTATTATGTCATTTATACATTTTTCTTTAGAAGCATCAAGTTGTCATAGTTAATAGACGTGACAGGTAGGAAGAAGCCAGAAAGTCTGTCAATTTGTCTAACTATCGTATTATCCAGTAACTGGGTTGCGAAGGTCTGATAGGCAGTCGCTCCATGTAACACGCTGGTATTCAACCTTCCCATTAGTCCCAAGGCCGACGCTAACTAAGTTGGCCAAAGATTAGTGGGAAGATGTTTCTAGTTGGCATAAGTATGTGCAACTTCTTAAGGCGCGGTAAGCAGCTATTCGCCGTGGTGCATCGAATTAAAAGAAATAAGGTCGAAAATATTTTGGCAAATCCGCAAAAATGTAAGTAATTTTGCAGTTTTAATTGAATATTTTAAAAAATACAGTTCTGGGTTTTAAAATTTTTAGATATGTCTTTAGTTTATAAAATTTTCTTTGTTATAGATATAAAAAATATTATGGTTGTCGCTGAAAAAAATTGAGAATTTCGAGACTATAACTTTTTTTTCGTAGTCTGTTTAAATTTTTTTTTTTTGTAAAACTAGCCCACATTTGTAAATTGTTTTTATGTAAGTCTTTTCTTTACATATTAGACTACACACTGTATTTTTTTTTTTGGCTTGTGGTATCTATAGATACGGCTAATTTTGCGACGAAAATCTAGACTTTTACAAGGTGTTCGCTATGGACAGCGCCTTAAAGACACATTCGACTGTTTTTTCTCAAAATTTCATCCATGTCAAATGACGTAAATCTGGCAACTCTAGTGCTTTAGACCATTGCTCCAAAAACATAACCTAAACACATTCTGGTCGTGTTAAACTGCCAAAATTCTCAAAAACAACACAATGTTACCTAATTTGCGACTCACGATCTACGGTCAATGAGCAAGAATTTTACACACTAGCAACTCAGATCCTTACGTAAGTCAAACATGGGACAATTTCCTCAGCACCTCTGAACGGACCGGTCGTGTCTGTTCGCCTGACTGTATGTCCGCCGACGTCACGAACTTCAGTCACGATCGGGTATGCGTGTCCTTGCTCGGACGGTTTGAACAGATTGTGAGGATGATCGCCACTTTCGTTGGCGTTTAGGAGTTATGAAATTTTAGGTTTAGTTTTCTAATTCAAAGCATTAATTTTACGTAGACTGGAATTTCAAAGAGTCGGATTGTTAGCGAGAAAGGTAACGCTAGATGCTTGTTTAAAAACGTAGGTAGATCTATACCTATATAAATAAAATAACAAGTAAGAAACTCCACGAAAACTCTTTTCAATCAAGTTCCACAAAATCCTGGTAACTCTAGACGTGGAAACGATTTAGATAAAAAAGCAAAATAAACAATTCAAAGCCATGCGTTAAGGGATGGTTAAAATTGTGACTTAAGGTTAAGCTTAACAATTTTAAAGGAAATTAAATTATTAAACGGACACGCCAATATCAACAAGACAACAGTAAGAAATATTGCGACGATACACCTCTAGATAAAGATGTCTACGGTTCCTAAGAAAATTTATAATCAGATAACTGTTCTATTCCGTTAGAACACCGAATCATTTTTTTAATGAATTCAAGGAGAGCTTTAAAAAAGTACTTTTATTGTATGTGTATCTGCAATACGAGAGTGACTCGATCAACCTAAAAGATTTTTGAACGACACTTTAGCGGCAATATAACCTACAGCTAATTGGCTATGTTGGTCCTAAAATGATGACACTATAGATATGCTGGGAAAATATAACCTGTTTTAAAGAGCTAAAAAATATTTTTTACTTTGACGTTTTTATGTTGTGTACTCTTTTCTTTAGATTTCTGACTTCCTTATTCGATTAGGTTAGTAAGAACAAGTTATTAGATTATATCTCACGAGAACATTACGATTGTGCAGCACTTAGCTCACGCAGAACTCATTCAGTAAAACCACACAACGCATTGTCAATATCTTTATTTTGAAATTCGTCACACTTTTTGACTGAGTCATTGCGTCTAGACCAAACATTGTTCTTTTTTGTCCTAGATACGAGTAGACTTGTTACATATAAGACTATTAGGATAGATTTCACTTAGCTTAGTGTCATGTTTATTTTACTTGACGACCGTATTGTTGATGCAAATAGCTATTTGCTAACAACACCTTTGCAATTAGAACCCTATAAATAAGTTGTGATAAGTATTTAAGTACATTGTGATCAATGAGCTTAGGTGGTTAAAGTTTATATACCTACGTTGGAGAAGCTTTTACACCTAAAAACTGTTTGAATTTTAACAACTTGGCAACCATGGTCCTCTGATTGATCCTGGCTATAAAGACGATTGTAGTCGTAATAATTAAGACTAGAATTAGTATAAAGTGACACAAGGCTACACAGTAACATTTGGAATTGGCCTCAAGTTTATTTGAACAAAATTCACCGAGAATGTTTCTACAGAATACACTGACTTGAAGTTGGTGTTCTTGAACTTAAGTTCTAGCTTTTAGGTTTAATACATAAAATTATAAAATAAAAACAAAAATCATTACAAAGTCCCCAACTACACCAAAAGCTTTACCGAACAAAGCACAAATCACATAGCTGACTCACCAGCACAATAACCCGAAGACAATACCACAAATGACTCAAGTATACTTTAAACAATATTTTTACATCTTCATTTCATCCAGTTTTACTTTAAAGCGGATAAACGTAATAAAACACATGCGTACGTCATCGTAAAGCAGTCGTCTGCGCAACCCGACACCAATGATACGATCGCCGGGGACACAACAGTAGCTACGGAATTATTGTGGGCTGTATGCTTGTCTGAAGATGGTGCTTCAACTAGATTTCATTCAGGTTATGCATATGTGAGTTTGTATGCTACTTATGCATATGGGTAACTAATAATACTTCTTAACTGTAGTTAAGACAATGTTCGTTTCCAAAGCTCTCATCTTCATTGGTGTTGTGATCGTTGGCAAAATGTTTGGCATTCTTATTTGTACTATTTCAGCCGCAATTTTTATGCTTTGACATCCGTTTCGACAAGATTAGTTAGGCTGGTTTTACAGTTATTAACCATTTTCCTAGCTAAGATTAATCGACTTCGCTAATCTCTTTTGACTCAAACCGAACGGGCGGTCGCCTATAAGACTTAGGTTTTGAACACTACATCAATTGTTCCCATCGTTGACAACTTTTTTTAAGTCATTAGAGTTGACATTTTTGGAACTCGTCATGACTTTGCGATATCTTTTGTGAATGCCATACATTCAACTAAGTCTTTTGATGCAGTTTTTGTGCTAAAAAGATCAGCTAATCAAACTTTATTTTTAGTTGATCCAGATTTAAGCTCAAAGCACTGTTAAAAACAGCTACTCTATTAAGAGTATTAATTGGTTCATAAAAAGTAATAAAACATGCGTTGTCATGACAGACAGCTCATGTCGCAAACAATAGCTAGTTTGGTATTGTTTTTTCAACCAGCGAATTTTATAAGATCAATTTCCTTTTTTATAGCTGTGATAGATATCAGAACTAAAGTAATACGTAACTAAAGTAATGCGTAAGCACTACTCAAACCAATATTATGTTTTCAGAATTTCTCCATATGTTGTCAATTTCAATTGAACTGCCTCTGTCAAATTCCTTTTTGTCCCCGCAATAATAGATAGAGCTTCCTTTTCCACGGAATGAGCAGTCGTTCAAGTAACCAAAGCTAGAATATTTGACCAACAAAGTCATAACCGGGGCGCTGAAATGGATATTAAGAACAACCGCAGACAAAATAATGAAACTTTATATTATAATTGTTGCAGGTGCACAAAACAGGCGGACGGCGATAGGGCTGGCCATGGAATTGTTCGAACAGCACCAAGGAACACATATATTACAGGTAAATACCAGTATACTTATTTACATACAGTTATCTAAGGTAGCGGAACTACCAACTGCTTATCATTAGAGGTAGGTACTACTGTAGGTGATAATGAGAAAGTTTACATTTTTGTGGTCTTATACACAAATTCAATTTCTAATGATTATTTTAAAGTTTTTCTATACAATCAAGAGTTTTTACGGTTCTGAACAATTCTAAACTATACAATCCAAAATTAGCAATTTTAATCAAGTAACGAATATTGCTATTTAACGCAATAATGTAAATGAAAATGGCAATTACCTATTAAGTAAAAATGAAGAGGACGCTAATGAATTTGAATATGAAGTTTAAAAAGATCTAATAGTACGACTTTTACTTAAGCTAAAACAACAAACAATACCTACTTCTATTGTCAACGGCAATGGTGTTGATAACAATGACAAACAAAGCTCATTATAGTACTCAATGTTCGACAACTGTTAACAATACATCAAAATTAGTCATCATGATGACCTTGCTTTAGTATTCACTTACTTATAAGCCAGCTAGCGGTGATGATAAAAGAGTTCACGAATCTACATTACTCTTTCGTCGTAACGTCTAAAAAACTTAAATGCACGCCTCAACATATTCGAACTTGACTTTCCATTGAGCAATATCTTGGCCGACTTAACGCTTTTTAATAACAAAACATACAATTGAAAACATACAATAGATACTGCAACACACGAGACAGTGAATTCGAAAAAAAACTCAATTTAATATTTCACAGATTTCACGAAATTTCATAACAGAATTAATTGAACATATACTTTGTCGCAAGCGAGAGGGTTAAGCAAAAAAACTTGGGCAAGATCGAATAGATCACAATGCGACACGTTCAGTATACAACATTGAAGTGTTTTCACAGTTTAATAATGATAATTTGAGCGTTACATAAAGTCTTGTGGTAAATAATCACTTTTGATTTATAATCTTTATAATGGTATGGAATTCCAGTTACAATTCTTTGTAGAACATGAAGACATTTTCTGGTGGATCGATTACAATGCGAATTTAAGAGACATCGTTACAACTGCACAATGGTGGTTGAATTGTATTTTTATAAGCTACATCTTATTTTACACTCTTCTCTCTATCTAGCCTTTTGTCATGTATGTTAGGGTTGTCTTTAGTCTAATTAAATGCATATGAATGCGAGTGATTTACGCGAAGCGGCTACCTCTATGTAACGTTATGCGATATGTTTAGACAAATTGCGAGATGATAAAGAAGAAATTAAACGGGGAGTTTTAGGGGTTCTTGAATCATGAAATGATACATGCCATTTCTGAAGTTATCGTCTGGATTTGCCTAGCCACCCCGGATGTTATCTAAAATTTGCAAGACTTGAGCCAATTTTAATTCTATACCTCTGAAGTTTAGCTTCAATCCTTTCGCACAGAACTCTAAAAATTCAATTCTACCTATTCTATCACGTAAATTATCATTTTGCAATCGATTCTGCGTCATTATAATATTGTGGGCATTGCGGTTTCGACTCCCAGCTGTAAAATAGCATTGTACGTGATGCCTTGTCTCTTTTTTTTCCACATAATGTAGAAAATCAACTGTTTTGCGGGACTATTTGTACGTTTTTATAAAAAAAATTAAGGACGGTCATGAAGGAACGTGGGTTTCTAACATGTTTTGTTGCAAAACTTTGAATTTGTTCATGGTTCTTATTTATTGGTTTGGTCTCGTGATTGACTGCTGTTTCTAATGTCATGTTTGCTGCTGATTTCAGGTCAGTAAGACAATGTTTTTGACTTGATGCCTTAGTATATTTATTCCGATCTTCACTTCTGTGTTTAACTGTTAGTGTTATGATTAGTTTCTTTCGGTTGACCATCGATTAGTAATTAATTGGCATAACTTTTTCAACATTTTAGATCAACAAAAAATACCTCATCATTACTTAACTTTTTACTCTCTCGGTGCCCTTAATTGAAACACTCTATCAAAAACTTATAAAAAGAAAATTCAAACAAAAAATTAATTTAAGAAGCGATCTTTAAATAACTAGGACCACGTCCGTACTTTTTAAATAAAGCTTGGAACACACAATGGTCTATTAAGTTTAATCCACTTTTTTTTACTGGCCTGTACCGTTTAGGCGCGGATTTATGATAAAAAGTTATCCATCATGATGTATTTTGTCAACCGTGCATCTCATTATAATTTTGGATTGAGTTTAGATATTGAGTTACTGGAAGGGACATTTAAGCACCTGCAGTTTTTACCAAAGTTCTGCACTACTACAGGCTAAATTGATTGGAAAGTTTTATCGTTTGTTTGTTTTTTAAGTCTATACTGCTTAACAACTTTAGACGAAAACAGGTATAAAATTAAATTAGATTGAATCTTGAAGAAAGATATAGGCTTTGTAAATCATGCCTTGTCCAAAAGCAATAAAATTCCTCATTTGGCCGAAGGACATCACAAAATACCCTTTCCTTATCGTAGTTTTAGCAGTTATCAATCGTCAATTTATTTGTACCTTTAAAGATCAGTAAATACCATTTTTTGTGTCACATCTAGTATTACTTTAATCAAGTTCATTCATTTTGGCTCGTGGAGTTTTTCATCAACAGACTTCTGTTTGTTTACTTTTTTTGCTGACCGTCACAAAATAGATGTAGAACTATTACTTTTAGAGGTATGGTGTGCAAAAAATCAGATCAATTTATTCTTTAATCTGGCATGTCGTTGGTATTAATAGAACAATTGTGGGCTCGAGCCGGTAGTGTCTTGTTTAAGATAGTTTTTTTAATGTCATTGGTTAATTTTAGTTCTTTTTGTAAAGTCTGCTTAGCGTGAATAATTCACGTGATTGGCAATCTTCTTCGGTCCAATATGTTTCTCTTTTTAGGGTATATCATGGTAGACTAATTTAATTTTAGATGTGTTAGTTGATTAGTCTTTTTGGTTTAGTAGTAGGTAACTGTTTCACGGTTATTTTTTACTAACTGATGCGTCTAACGTCTGCGTTTTGTTATTTATCACGAATGCAAACGAAGATTAAAAATCCTACATTTCGTAAACACCAAGGTGTTCCTTGTTTCAGTACATTCGTGAAAAAAACCTAAATCGTTTCAATGCGCTTAGCGGTGATAAAATAACACAGAGTTACTTACGCATTTATAATGTTGGTATCATGGATTAAATAAATTTGACAGTTGATTCACATTTCTTTTTTACTTTTTTTTTATAGGCTTCCCTAAAAAATTATCAACAACTAAGTTGCGCCACAAAACCAATAAAATTATTATATTGTTGAGTATTGTATTGCTATGCTGACCGTACTTGCCAAGTTGTTTCACGCCTGCGCTTGCGCACAAACCATGACCATTTTTAATACAAAACTTTTGTTTAGCTATAATGATAAGCGTGGTTTTTCTATACATTACACATTATTTGTTGAAATTAACGAATTTCGATACTACTGCCAATTGAAATATTGTTGCCTTGCTGACAGTATTGTCTTTTGACATGATTGACAGCTAATCTGTCATATTGTCAAAATCAATAGAGTTAGGACATCGATTTCAAGACTTGCGTCAACACTCGGTTAAATTATAAGTATTATGCGTCATTGTCGTTATTTTCAATTTAATGTTCAATTTATCCTTGTAGAAAAACTAGATTGATATTAAAAGACTAGGTTTTCGCAAAAAGGTATATAATTCGTTTTAAATAGACATATTATAGCATTATTTGTTCATAGCGTGATATTAGACGGGCCTGTTGTTTTAGTGGTTAGTGACTCTGACTGCTAAGCCAGAGGTCGTCTGTTCGATTCCCACCCCGGACAAACTTTGTGAGATGAGCATGATTGTTAGTTCTATGTCTGGGTGTAATTTATCTATAATATCTATATATTTATAAATTATTTAAGTATGTAAATCCGTTATCTGGTTACCATAGTACAAACTGCTTAGTTTGGGATCAGATGACCATGTGTGAGTTGTCCCAGGACATTTATTTATTTATTATTAAAGGTACCTTTCTTCGATAACGGGATATACCATAGTTCTCTAGATTGTCGCGTACAACCACACTCTTGAGCTTTAAAATATTATATCATGGCATGGCATGTCAAGAGTGAGTTGTCACAAGATATATTTATTTCTAACCTACAGCGGCGATGCCAAATAGGGAAAGTTATCTATATGAGTAGTATATGTGTATCCCTATGTGTGCTCGTAACTACTAAATGTCTAAACAGCTTTTAATTTTTCTTTTTACAGTCCTTGGACGGGTTCGCGTTATCTGTGGCGGCAGACGGCAGGTTCCTGTACATATCTGAAACTGTTTCTATATACTTAGGATTATCACAAGTAAGTACATCAATATTTCATTATTTTGCTTCTGTATTTTGCTGTAAGTTTATATGACATTTTTTTGTGTGCAATAAAGAATATCAACATTTTATGAATTTTGTTACTAAGCCCGACATAAAATGTATGGATCAGAATGTTGAGCTTTGAAAAAGATGGAGATTTGTGGAGTAACAAGAACAAATAGAGTGAGATATGAGAAGGTTTATTAAAGGAATTCTGAGAGTGATGCCAGTGACAAAAAGTTAAAAGGGGAAAGTAATGTGGAGGGATAAAATACACGTGGCTAAGAGAATTGTGAGTATGAAGCTAAAAGGATGGAGGGGGAGAGGATAAAAAGGTGGATAAAGAAATGAGTATAAGCAATGATGTTATAAGTAAAAAAGTGTAGATAGGTTACCCAAGCGAAATTCTATCTTCATAAACGGCACACTAACGCACACTGATACATTACACGTCAAAGTAGGATGACATGATTGAAGTAGTGCGAGTGAAAACGAGATAAACGTCAAATGTCAACGCGATACTCAGTATCATGTTGGTCAATTGGCAAACTTTTAATGTGCCACTTTTTGACTGCATATAACCTATCTACACTTTTTTACTTATAACATCATTGAGTATAAGCATGTCGGTTGACAGGATGACAATTAAAACCAAAACCAACATAATAAATTGTTAATATCGTATTACAGTGTTTCTTAAAAGAATGAAAACAAATAATTTTACTTTTGACTTAAACTTTGACCTGTCAAACAAGTGAAAGAGATGACTAAGCTCAGACATGTCTAGTCAATTTAAGATGTTACGTTAGGGAAACTATAAGGAAAACCTCGATATTTTCCATGAAAGGAAAAACTCTGGAAGAACAAAAAAGAATACTTCATGACTCCTAGACGATTCGTAGAACTTTTTTGAACGACATCAGTGGTTTTTTACCAAATAAATTGTCATGGTTAACCTAGAATTAAGCTTATGACTGTTAGAATAAAAATACCAAGAAAATTCATCACCATCGTCATTCATCCAACACTCTCAATGACACTAGGATAAAAAATCCTACAGGAACATTTGGTTTATACTGTCCGAGCCTGGAACCAAACCCAACACATATGCTTAGCGCAGCTTTTGCCATATAAGACCAAACGCATCAAAACACCGCATCCAAAATTTCTCCAACATTTCATAGACTTAGCAACATACGTTCATCCATTTAGATATTCTGCCCATCTCTTAGGTAAAATACACAACATACATACAAACAAACTCATTCACACGTGCATACATAGTATGATTTAATCAGTTGATATTCGGCGCCGGCAGAGAGAGGTTACTGCACTAGATGCTAGATAAATACACGTGTCGCGTTATAGTATACGTGGCCAGGTTTTTATACCCTACTATCTATTTTCGGACCATCTCTAAAGGGTTTCCTAAAAACTTTTTTCGAATGAAAGGGGATATGGTCTTACCTAGTTTTTTTAGACTACTATTTGCAACTTCTTTGGTTTTTATTTTGTCAGTAAAACTATCATATTTTGGTATAATGGATATTTGCAATGGAGCTTGCGTTTTAATATAAAATGTTGACAATAAAAACTTTGCAATATTCAATTCAGATTTTTATTATAAAAAGTCGTAATAATAACAGACGCGATTATTCGCAGAATAGAAAACTAAATTCTGCAGAGCGTCCCAACGTCACGTTATGAGAAAAATTTAATTTACCTCACAATATGAGATCTTTTAAAGTACAAGCTCGACGTGCCATACTAAAACAGAAGATAACAAATTCAGAAAACTGACTTCGCAACAAAAACATAAGCAAAATTAAATAACATTACAAAATTAAAAGGCGCTACGAAAAGAGCCGAAAACTGGGAAATTTGTTTCCAAAATGGCTGCAGGGGGTGGTGCGAGCGAGAGGGCAGATGGGGGGAACGGGACGATACGATATGCCGGTCACGTCGCGGGCAAGGCGCGCGCGTGCTCTTCATTCTAATGCCTGAACACACACACCCCCAAACACACGCACACATAGCCGAAAAAACGTCGAAACACTTCACATACGCGTGTACGTACACTTACGCGCGTGTGTGTAACATAAAATACATAAACTTCCTGGTAAATAAGAGTAGATACAACTTTCTTATAAGTAAAGCTCGTGTTAGACGTTTCGGCTATATTAAATTCTGTCTTTTTCTTTTGCCCTCCGAAGCTTGATGGCAAAAGGAAATCATATTTCCCATTTATGTTCAGCTTTTCTTCATTTAGGTTTTTATTAGGGAATAATTTACGTCGTGTGTTTCTGGTGGATTCATATTCAAAACCTGAATGCAGGTAAAAATAATGTCTTAAAATGCCATAACTGAGGAATTATCAGTTTCTGGTTTTGTGAGGGTGATTATTTTAACTACTTATCAAGGCTGGCTGTGCAGGACAAGTCAACTGTCAAAATTAGAGGCTACTTATTTTTTACCCTCAATAGTCTAACATAAGACTGGCCTTACTAAAGTCAGCTCTAGCACAAATACATTAACAGTCTCTTCAATCATTTCATCACCAAAAAGTTCTCTCTCAATTTCCACACCCTTAACACCGTCAAAATTCCCATCAATCTCAACTAAATTTTCCGCTATAAAATACCAACGTCGAAAAATGTGTGTCCCATCAATCGGCGAATCGGTAAATACCATAAAATCCTTACCATCATTCTTAGAACCGACCACCATAACGTCACCATTGTCTTAGACTATTTACATGCAAGACCTTACTGCGGATACACGCTACCAGAATGTGTAATATGGTCTCACAATTATATTTGATAAATTTATTTAAAGATGCATTTGAATAAGCCGTGAAAGGGTCATCGTGAAAGTTCTGTTGGCATCGTTCGGATTTCGGATGGTTTTTATTGTTTTTGAGGGTTTAATTTATGGTTTGTTTTTGTATTTGATGTGTTTATGTTGTGGTGTTGTTGGCAAGTCTTTAGAAACTGTTCTCTCTTTCTCGTTTCTTATTATGACAGAAAGTTGGCTGTTCGTTTCGCAATTTGCATTTAAAGTTTCAGTTAATAATTCTTTGTTAATTAGTTCTTTTACATTTCTCCCGTCTACTAAGACATTGTCATAACAAACCCTAACTATACCCCCGTCGCTATCTCTTTCACACAAACTAGCAACAGAAGCCCAGACGTCTACCTTCAAGCCATAAACTCTAACGATAAGCGAGACCTTATCGCCAACTTTACAACCTTTTGTCATCACACACGTCAGCAGCATCCTCCTTCAAGATAACGACATTCAAATCCCGTATACCATCAGTCTCATCAATTGTCATATAAACACTGTCTCGTTAGCCATTTCTATGAAAGCCACCTGCTATGCGATATGAGATAACTCTTTCATTCATAACGATAGTATGTACGTGACAGGCGACCATTCAACCTTCTTCCTTGGGTTTGGGGACTGGTTTTTTTATTGGTTATAATATCGTAACCGTAGGCTTGAAAGTTGAATGAAAATCTGCTACATAAAACTTTACGTAAGGCTTTTGTTTTTTTTATTGTCATTCTTGTAATTGACTAAATATGATAAGATGTGCATGTTTTACAAATATTATCTTAAAGGATCACTAACATCAGTGAAAGAAATTAATACCTTAAAATCCAATCTTTAATCAGGACTCGTCAATCTGACCTAGGCAAGTGATGTTCATCAGGCTTTCAAGAAACTAACCTAATTTCCATAATTGTCTACCACCAGGTAGAGATGACGGGTAGCAGTATATTTGACTACGTGCACCAAGCTGACCATGCAGAAATAGCTGAACAGCTAGGACTATCCCTTACCGGAAGACCTGGTCAAGCAGGATTGAATAGTCCGGCTTCAGGCAGCGAAGAGGGAAGCCAGCATGGAACTAATAACCCTGATGGTAAGTATACATACAGTTTACATTAAGAAGAGTAATTTTGAAAATATTGTTGATGGTGTAAAAAGTAGGTAAATTTTCAGCTAGGGTAATTAAGGCTATAAAAAGAGATGTAGTAAATTCTAAAGGTAATTTTCTGTGTCTCAATCAAATTTTTTTTTCCTTTTCTTCTAATTATCTATCAGTCGACTGTTCCACTTTAGATTACTTGTAATACCGTTTAACTTCATTTAATTCCAGCCAATGTAGTAAAAACTCTTCAAAAAAGCCTCTGAAAACAGTAAAACGAAGACTTTTTACCGTTATTCATTCAGAACAGGTGTCACATAGAAAACGAGAAGCAACAAGAATTATCGAATCTTCGTTTCTAACAAAAAAAATCGGTTCGGAATTCAATTAAACTCAACTTATTACGGAGGGCGTTGCTCCATCGACAATCGGCGACAATACTGATGTAAAAATTTCACTTGGTATATCGAATCGCCCAATGCTGGCACTAATAAGTTGTGGATCAAATTGAAATTAGATTATGGAGTGTTCACGGCGTGTTGGGAGTTTATGAAACGGTCTATGGGGTGTCAGCATAAACCTTTAGTGAACAAATTATAATTTCATTTCCAATGCTATGGGAATGTAGTAGGCTGATGATGATGACAACTGCGCATCAAATCAAGGCGTCGCTGACGGCTGTGCCATTAAATCAGTCATCTGTTTAATTTTCTAAAGAGATGTGGGTGCCGACTTCAATTAAACGCGAAGATAGGCAAAAAATTCATTCGTATAATAATTTTCACCGTCAATGTTATCCGGTCGAATGAATTTAGAGTTTTTATTATTGTTGTGGCTTCGGTCGGTCTGATGAAAAACTTGCTTTAAATGCACGCAATTCCAATTCAATGTTTTCTTTTGATTGTTTTGTGTAATTTTTTGAATTCCACAAACGAAATGAAATGGAACGATATAAATTATTGTTAGACCCTTTCTGAGAGACTTTGTAGGAAGTAAATGAATAACATGATAATGTTATTGAAATTTATAAAGAACTGAGTAAGAACATATGATTATTGATTAGGTATTATTTGTATTTGAGTGTGCAACCCAAGGAATGTCTTGAATGAAATAAAAGTATCTGCCATCAGACTTTTTTAACTAAGATACCTTTTTTATCCTTAATAGTTAACGGTATAAGGACCCAATTTTTCGCCATCTCAAAATTACATCAATTACTCCAAACAAAAAATCTGTTAACACATCAGTTTTCTTTTCAAAAGCCACCATCAATTTCACACGTAACATCGAAGGGCTAGAATCAATTTCGATTTACACTGCGATGCTAAAAAACTCGATAAAAAAATCAATCAGGATCGAGATGGTTTGACAGTGGACCATTGTGTGATGACGGGCGTAGTGAAATGAGTCACAGAACAGAGGGCCATGATGAAATCGCCACATTGTCACCGTGATAACCATGGATTGATGTTTTCTGGAGTGACGGAACAGTGGTTCTAAAATTGGGGTTTTCTTAGGACTTTGAGGTAGATGATGTTGAAGCAGCTAGGCAAAAAAAGTATTGTAGCGTTCCAAAAATGATTTCCTAAAAGTGGAAAGCGAAGGTAGTATATGGTATATCATTAAATAAATTCACAATATTAAATGGACTGCACATATGGAGTATATATTAAATGGTAATGATATTTGATAGAAAAAGGCAAACAAACGGGGTAAAATGTGACTATTCGAATTGTTTCATATAAAAGATATGACCAGATTGTGAAATTTGTGCCTGTTGTGCCTGTTGTATACAAATAGAAAAGTCCAAACAAAACAGAAATCACAATGAATTATAAATTTTCAATAACGACACTGAGAAACAAAATTGCAAAAGTCTAAATATTTCAGAAAATGGTTAGAACCAAAAACTCGAAACGTTTGCATAAAGCATGAATATTAAAGAAGCAATAGAATTGTTGTAGCCATTTAGATAACATCAGACCGTAAACGTTTTGCTGAGTATACGACTCTCCCACATACCACTACAATGATATCTTGGGGTATTGCCATAATCTGCCGTTTAGCCGTCAGGGTATCGTAGGTGGTTGTGACGTCACGAGTATCACCGATATTATCATTTGGAAAATTGCTTATATTTTCAACAGAGACGCAAATGTGATGCTTTTGAATTCAAATAATTTGTTAAAAGACTATTGAAGTCTTGAAATCAGTGAAGTAAATGTGGCATTTAATCTTATTTCTGAAAATAATAAAGACCATTAAGTAAAATTGAAACAGATTCATGTAATAGAATATAGATGAAAATTTAGGTAACAGAAATAGACAACAAAACACCATTTCGTCAAACATAACATGATGAAATACATCAACAGATCAACACCAAGAAAATAAAACGTTTCGTTACATTTAACAGCCCGATGTATCAAGGTTACACAAATATTTGTTTGCTGAGTCAATCCGGTTAAGTATTACAACAACGTGATACAAATCGACATGCCTTTTGTCCACTATAATGGTCATTGTGCCTATTGCCAAAGATTAAACTTGCAACAGATCCACATGCGCGCTGAATTTAAAGTTTGCTGACAGCTGTTCCATATTGTGGTCATATTTGAAATCATCATTTGGAACTATAAGGAAATTGATATGTTTTTCATCCATTTTAAGTACGTTGTCTATTTCTTTGTCTTTAGCTGTGCTTCCTATTTTCTTTTTATTTATGTTAATTATGTTATGCCTTTTAAAAAAATGATAGTTTGTTATCAAGTGCTAAGAAAATTTTCTAAGCTGTACTGACCTAAACCATTATGTAGGTACAGAAACAACTTTTATCTAAATTGAATTTTAGCTAAATTACTTATTATGAATTCGCTTCAAATCAATACTTAACATAGCGAAATTAGCTTTTCGTATGCAATAACGTCTTGATACTTTTAGTCACTTCCGAAGCTTTGACTATAATTAGGCCCAGAACAAGAACAAATATAAACCTAGAAAAGCTTTGGTCAGGAATGCATAGTTCGATCAAAAAATAAAAACAAGATGGTGAAGGTTTTTTTAAACTAGAATGACTCAAGGAATCGCTCTGACTAATGGTAGTAAAAAACACTGAAACTTTGTTCGAAAAGTGTGACGTTAGTGTATGAAATAAAAAAATGGAATTAGAGGAATTGCTTATTTTTTCTTAATCTAAACTACTAAACCTCTGAACTTTATTAAATTACCTTGTTACTCTGATCATTTTTTTTCTTATTTCATTCCATTTCATAAGTTTGTTTATTGACAGTATTTACAATAACACACAATAATGATTTTCAGTAGCTAGTTATAAATAGTGAGTATCTGAGATATCTAACAAACGATCTAAGATCACTGTTAAATTCATAGAATATTCTTGAAATCATTGACAAATTAATTCATCAATCACATTCAATACTTCATAAAAGTCACGTCTCAGATACAATTTATTTCCGTCAGGCTCTTACAAACTTTAAGAACCATCATCAAATAACTTAGTGACTGGTCCAGTGAAATCAATTACAGCGTAGTGTCGATCGTCCCGGTCCCACAAATTTTATAATTAGCTACACGTCCACCCAATCAATCAACTCTCACACTGATTTATTCACCTTTTAACTAAAAATTGACTCTATTTGTGTTAAAATTCGATCTATTTCGTGTATCTTTATTTAGCTTTCTTGGGCAAGATATATGTGTTTATTAGGAAATAAATCAATTCAAAGTTACTGTTGGATTTCGAGTTTTATAAAATAAATTAAATGTTTCAATTATTATCCTTCCAGAAGACCTAAACTGAAATGGAAAACCTAACGCTATATGTAGTAACGAAAACAACGTAATTTTTAATAATAAATCAAATGCAAATCTCATTTAGGTTTAGATGGAATTAATCTATCTTCCAGCAGTTTTATTACCATACATTACAATAGATCTTACGATTGCGACACATTATGTAGACTTTGCTTTTATATAATGTATAATAAAGGAAACCTACCATCAGCCAACAGGAAAATAAAATAAACTGAAAAAGCTACTTAAGATGAAGAGATAAAAAATGTCAAACATGGAAATGAAATAGATAATATTGGTAATATTGAAGCTTAGAAACTTATTAATGAAAATGTTAATTCAATTGTTAACAGTGTCAGCACAAATGACGCTAGCGGCGAGTGGATCGCTATACCGGGGGATGGACAGAGCCTTCTGTGTGAGAATGAAAAGCACGCTAACCAAGCGAGGATGCCACTTCAAGTCTTCAGGATACCGGGTAAGGATACACAACAATGATGCCGTGTAAAGTGAAGATAGAGTAAAATTTTAAAAATAACAAAACTATCATTTTTTAGTAGGACTAGACTAAAGACTTACATCTGCGGTATTTTTTACTATATCTTCACTTTACGCGTGTTTCATTGAAAGCATGCACAAATGAATTATGAAAGTTTTTAACAATTTTAAAATAACTTAATAACAAGAGGACTGAAAGTTTGTATACAATTTTCTTATCTAGTAATGTATAGAGAGAATTATATAGATGCTGAATTTTCATTTTCGATCTAGGTTGGAAGAAGCAACGAGGGTGATCTATCGAGGTCCGAGAGTGGTAACTGGAGGGTGGGTATCTTGTAGAAAGAGATTATTGTCAGAACTAAGAGTGATTCTCAGCATTTTGTATCAGTGTTAAGTTCAGTACTTAAACCTAAACTTAATTCTAAACAAAACGTTTTAAAGTCACCCTTTGATATTGTAAATCATCTTTTTCTCCACGTATATTCATGAACCCGTAATCTCACAGCTTCATATCTTCACCGCGAGTAACAAATGGATTCGAACGACCTCTTTATCCGTCTTAGATCACAAATATTATTGGTTAGAATTATTGTTAGCTTGGGGTGCCTCAAGGCAGCATTATACGGTCCCATAATTTTTGCTTTAACTCGGTGCTAGGTCATAAAACGTGATTATATCACAAGCGACTTGCGAATACCGCAATAGCTGAGCGAAATTGCCGGTAGATTGTTTTCGGGGTGTAAATTCTCATTTTATTTTATAAGGAGCTTCTTGGTCACTTCCTTTTATATTTAGGGAGTCGTTCATTTCTTTATGGCTTGTCGATTGCTCTTTTATATCTATTTTAAAGGGTTGTTAGGTACTGTAAAAGTAACAGCCATCATTTTGTTTTATCTTCATCTTAATGGGTGATATCGCTATGTTTTAGAATTAGTTGAGCAATTAATACTGAAACGTTTTCGAGTGTATGTTACGCCGAAGGCTACGGTTTTATTGGGAAAATTGCAAATTAGTCTATCCTCCTTACATTTGATCTTCGAATTCGATTACCTGGTAATATGTATTATACGTGCCTCAGAAACATTACGGTGTCTAATAAATAGCTTTTCAGTTTCTCGTTATGTTTGAAAGTTTAATGTTCTTACATGAGACACGTCCGCGTTTTCTATTTTACGAAAACGAAGTAAATGTGAAAGTTTTAATGATGTTTTTTATTTTGTTTTTTGTTGAGTTCGTTTCTTGTTAACATTTTTATCAAAGATGTACCAATGTTATTAGGGTTTGGCAGGCATTAAACAAACTGGCGCGTCTTATGTTTCTTTTTACTCTGTTGTTTTTTAAAATCGTTTCAGAAATCTACAATATTGAAGATCATTTTTTATTATCCTTATTTTAAACTAGAAATCTATCATAACAGTCCTTACTTTAAATTTCCATTAGCATCTCTTCAACGACCGTCTCTTTCTTTCCAGGTGGTTTTGATGCTGTGCCGCCTCCGACCGCAGTATTCCTTTTCACATAGCCGCAAGTCTCCAACAGTACTCCTGGGGATGGTAGCTCTAGCCATAGCATTACCTCCACCATCAGTCCATGAAATCAGACTGGAATCAGATATGTTCGTCACAAGAATTAACTTCGACTTCCGAATAGCACATTGTGAG
>JAWMCH010000097.1:0-195148 GCA_033675125.1 Athetis lepigone | reverse complement strand
TTATCTTAATCGCTACAAATATCAACGCTTATGTATATAATTATGCAACCTTAAACTGACATATTAAATACAAAATTTTAAATCTAACTCTTTCTGCAGAACAATATGCTCCACTGAAGGATAACACGCTTTTTTTGATTTAACAATGCAATCATATGATGGAAACACGACTTTCATAGTCCATGCACTTACTAGTCTGCTTATAAGAGTCAGTTGTTGATTTTGAATCAATATAATACGCTAATGCCACTTTGCACAGCACTGGGTTGTTGGAGGTCTTCCGAGTAGAGAAAGGTCAGCGGATGAGGTAGAAGGTTGCGGTTTCCGTCGATCGCAGTCAGAATTCTATCTCGCTTTCCAACCACAACTTATTCTCGCTCCGGAAACGATCTTTTGACTTTACTGAAGACACCTAACTCGGTAGCTAATTCCGAAGAAATGCTGCCTAATTTCATCTTAATTTTGTTTTCTCCCTTTGACACTCTGCAGTGATGTCAAAGAAATTACACTTAGACAAAATAAACTCAAATTTACGATAATTTCTTTTAACTTTTTCGTGTTTAAGCCGCTGCAAAACTATTCTACAAAAACCGGCCAAGAGCGTGTCGGGCCACGCTCAATGTAGGGTTCCGTAGTTACCCGTCCCTCACAATAAGTATTCCCACTTATAAGTAAAAAAAAGGCTATTTGTTACGTTGACATACTAAGTACGCAGAAATTATTTTGTACGACTTTTTGTCTTTTTTCTATAAAAACTGTTCTTTCTATCAAGTTCAAAATAATTTTCCTAGAAAGTCCTTATAAAGTTCTACTTTCCAGATTTTTTTCATATTTTTTAAACCTACGGGTCAAAAGTTAGAGGGGGGGAGACGCTTTGATTTTTCTTTTTGGAGCGATTATTTCCGAAATTATTGACATTATCAAAAATGATCTTAGTAAACCCCTATTCATTTTTAAATACCTATCCAACAATATATCACACGTTGGGGTTGAAATTAAAAAAAAAACACTTCCCACTTTACATATAGGGGGGCTACCCTAATAAATCATTTTTTTCCAATTTTTATTTTACCACTTTGTCGGCGGGATTGATATACATAATGGTACCAAATTTCAGCTTTCTAGTGCTAACGGTCACAGAGATTAAGCGGAGACGGACGGACAGACAGACAGACATGGCGAAACTATAAGGGTTCCTAGTTGACTACGGAGTCCTAAAAAACTAAAAAAGGAAGAAAAAATAAGTTGTGCCCAAGTGTGCTACATAAAATATTTTACATAATCATCGTTAGCCATGTAGCTAAAACATATCTAAAATTCAGAGTAAATACAAGAGGATACATGGCTTTTCCAAGCCTTTTAAGTTCGAAAACTAAGAAAAACATGATTCTTTTTTGTGTGTTTACAGATAGACTCATTTTTTAATTTTTATGACACATTTAATAATAAGGTCAGAGGTGCAAAACATTTTTTTAAATTTTTAAGGAAAATATAATTATATTTATCAAAAGTTTAACTTTATTCCAGCTTAGCGTTTATGTGTAGCTCAATAAAAATAATAGGACCATGAAAACATGTGAATATAATTATTATAAATACATATTTAAGTGAATTAAGAAAAAAAATGTTTCGCACCTCTGGCCTTATAATGCAATATATCAAAAAATTTCAAATAATTCAAACATTGACTCCCTAAAAAATAATTAGGGCCAATTGTGCACAACCGGAGATATGTCATTTTTTTTCTGTCAGCTTCATACAAATTTTTGAATAAAAATTTCTCAATGAGCCACTTATGAGTCTATACTATAATGATACAATTTTAAAGTATGTATGTGGTCTTAAGAAAGATAATCAGGCATAAAAGTCGTCGGATGTCTATGAAACCCGAAATCCAGCCCACAGTGCGCCGCCAGTACAAAGTACAATTTTGATCGCGCGAGTGAAAGATGGAGTTTTTATTAAAGTGGTAGGTATAACATTTAGTTGAGCATTAACTTTTCAAACACCTTGCTGAGAACTAGCAGAATCGACACAGGCCTATAATTGTTTGTTTCATTGCTGTCGCCAGATTTAAATAAAGGTATGACTTTACTGTGCTTCATTAAATCCGGAAAGATTCCTTGGTCTATACTAATCTATACTAATATTATAAAGAGGTAAAATTTGTAAGTTTGTAGGTTTGTAAGTTTGTATATAGGGGGTAATCTCTGGAACTTCTGGTCCGATTTGAAAAATTCTTTCAGTGTTAGATAGGTATCATATTCTATCTAATCATATTAGGTATTCTACAATGGTCAAAAATAATAAAAACTAAAAATCATGCGATCGTGATCGCGTTGTTGTAAGAAGTGTTGAGGGCGCGCGGGTCGTCGCCGAGCCGCTGTGTTGCCGCGCCGCCCGCTCCCCTCTGCTTGATGATGCACGTGTGTATCGAAGGTGTTAACGTGTGCGTTAACAATGACCTACAAACTTTAAGAGACATTCCCCAAAGATCTTGTTGATTTGATTTTAAGATCTTTAATAGCCCTAATAACAGCCTGGGGGTTTGTAAGTTGAAACCTGAACTCCAGAGGGAAAGCCGTAACATTTCTTTTAAGTAAGGCAGCAGAGAGCGCAGGAGAGGAATACAAAGCCTCTGTAGTTTTTAAGGGCATAGGTACTGGTAAAAAAATGTTCAAACTCTTGAACTACCTCTTTATCACAGCGAACGGATCCACGAGAAATCATTATTACGCATTTTTTTCCTACCTGGAAGCGGCGACGGACGTCCTGCGACCTGCGAGCAGTGCGCGGTGGACTGCTCAGTGCTCATCACTCAGCAGGAATGCGACATGCGCTCCTCATTACTGATACTAATTACTAATAGGTACATGCAATTATTTCATATTTAATTTCTAATGTGTTTCTACTAAAAGAAAATCTATTTCTAATTATTGAAGCTAATTTCAATTGGTTATTTAACTGGACCAAATACTCACAAAGCAGTGCCAGTTACAGTAGGTATAACTATATTGATTTATTATGAAACAATATACAGTATACATAAACGATGGTTTTAAGTTGTGAGTTTACCTTATTTATAAAGATAATAAATTACATTATCTTTATTTAAGTAAACAAATCACGCGTTACGTATACCTACGTTTGTCCGCGATGGACTTTTAAGCTGCGCAACCGATTTTAATCAAATATGTATAATATTGGGTAATTTGATAGATAGATAGATAAACCATTTATTTGGTGCAAAGTTTAACACAAAAACACAGAAAACATAAAGTAAACAAAAAAAAACCAGAACAACGTTACAAATTAAAGTGACCTACCAAGCAGTACGTGTTTGCACCAAATGGGTGTCCAGCTCAGCATATGTCAGGTATATAGGCTAAGCGTATACCTACCTGACGCTGGTATTCTGCTGGAACCAGGTGACTCTCGGACGCCGAGAAGGCGGAAGTAGAAGGAAAAAAAAACTAATTAAATAAGAAAATAGTGTGCGGGTAAAAGGAAAATATTATAATAAAAATAATTAATTATGCGGGTGTAATGAATAGGGGGTGTGTGTTACTTACAAAGTGTTGCTGTTAAGTGTATGTGTGTGTGTTGATTATTCGCAAGTCAGTATCCACGTAAGTCAGTTAAATAAATAAATTGTAACATCTAAATTTGACGAACCAAGATAAAGAAGAACAAAGGATAGGCCTGTTTAGTCGCTGTCAACTAAATAATCGAGGTATTTGCGGCAGTCATTCCGATATTCCTTTGTGAATCCAAAAGAAATCTACGCAGTCTTCTTTTAAACGTGCCAAGTGTTTTAAGATTTCTGATTGGGGGCGGGATATTATTCCAGCATTTGGATGCGGCGTATTTAAAACTACCTCTGAAGGCCGCAGTTTTGTGTGGTTCGGTAGACAGCTGCAGTGAGCATTGTCTGGCCGCGCATTCCCTTCTGCCATGCAATTTATGTCCAGCTTTTCGAAAAGTGGCGGACACAAAGGAAAACTATCAAGGATGATAGTTATTATAATCCAGTTTGTTGTCATATATTTGTTGTTCGGTAACTTAAAGGGATACTGAGAAAATAAGGTTTCAATAGCTACATTAGTATTTTTACTTTTACACTTCACATTCACATGCTAGGTGTATCTTTGGTCTTGCATAGCCCGCTAGGAGAGGAGATGATTCTAGTAGTATATTAGCACAAAAATACGTTAAATGGCTATGACAATGCACGTTGTAGCCAGATAGGTAAAAAAAAGCGGTTTCGCTGCCCGCGCGCATCGCTAGAATAGCCAATAATGCAATACTTATGTGATATGTGTACAGACGGTAGAACTGTTGAATGCCGATAGGCATTGTTTTGCGATTCGAAGTCACATTAGTATGTACTTGCCCGGATTCGAACTCACAACCTCTAACATGAGGTGGACGCCTTAACCACTGGGTTTTTTTTTATGGATGGGAAATCATCAAATGACTTGTCCCGCCCTGGGCGGCGCGGGAGGGAGTGACAGACTTTTACTGACCAAAACCCACCTATGTTCCTTCGGTTGCCCTTTGTGTTCCGGGGCCACGGTTACTATTAGAACTATTTCGCAACCCCGGCAGGTTAACCATTGGTTGGGTCATCTAGATTTTCTCAATTCTCCCTTAAATAGTTATAATGAGGAAGATTGGTTCCCCGTAAATGCTTGGACTGTGATAAAATAGCGGATGCCATTCACATTTTAGCGGTATGTGTCCAGAACAAGGTTAAAAGAAGTAATTATTTAATAAGAAATAGTTTTAATTACAATGATATCGACATTTATTTGGCGATAGTATTCTGGCGACTTCTCTGTCAAAAGCTAAGAGAGTAAGTACTGTATTTTTTAAATTTAAAAAATATTATTAGTATTTAGTGAAAGTTTTAATGGGCCCTGGAAGAAAAGTAATTTAATTAAAAAAACAATTTTACAAAAATAGGTATTTCCATCTTAGACTCATCATGTACACTTTGCACACCGAGTACAGTTTGATCCGACTTGTAAGATGAGGTGCGCGGTAGAACCTATGTCCTATGTAGGCTTAGATCTAAAACTCGCGTACACTAAACACACAACAGTGTGCGTTCAATATGACAACTTTTAAACTAGATCAAATTATCTAGGTTATTTTGTACATTCTGAATAATTGGTCCTTGTTTGATTTTGGTGCGATTTTCTTTCTATTAGGTAGTAAAAGAATGTTCAAAATCGGTTCACTAGATTTAGGGATACAACGTCACAAAATCACAAAATTTTCCTGTTTATATCGTTAGTATACTTAATAGTAAATATAGATAACAGGAGCGTCGAACACCCCCCTCTTCCTGTGATTGTAACATTCACTTAGAAAAAGAAAAATAAATACAGAAGTATGGCCCGGCTATGATTCCGAAACAATATAAAACCCTAACTGTCCATTTTGTCGGTGAGTGCAGAGTGCGAGCTGGCGGCGGCCGCGGGGCGCGCTAATGTGCAGCGCAAACAGTTCCGCGTGCGCGCACTGTACGCCTCGCGTCAGTCCCGCTCCCGCCGCACACTGCGCGCGACCAGCTGCGCGCCGCGCCGCCACCCACTGTCACTACCATGTGCTACCTGCGCGACCTGCCCAACCGACACAAACCTCTGGACACTTAGACACCAGGCAGTGTACCGCCGTCGCGGAGTCATCGACACTGAAGCGACCTACTCAGGTGTAACATGTTCTGTAACTAAATAAAGTTCAGTGCTCGAAGGGGCGCAGTAGCCCCCGCATGAGTGGCGCGCGGGTGTAGTGACCTTACCGCGGCGCGTGATATCAGCGAGCGGCGACGTTATCAGTGCACGATTAGATACCGCCGCGAGCGCACCTCCGCGCCGGCACCTGTCCGCGCCATGAGGAGCAAGGACCGCCTCGCCGAGCTGCGCCACGTAAGTGTCGCTCCCACGGGCCGGTGTTGCTGCCCCTGGTGTCCGAGCCCCTGCCGGCAGTGCGCTGTCTGCGCGAGTGTGCCGTGACGTCAGCTTAGTAAACAAACCGCCGCTGCACTAGGTGTGGTCTCTCAGGAGTGTGTCGGAGTGCAGTAGTGATGTGATGCGTTGTGTTGCAGCTGGCGCGCGGCGCGGCGGGCGGCGTGTACTGCGACACGGTGGAGCCCGGCCTGCCCGCGCATCTCCTCGACAAGCACATACAGGACATCTTCCTGGAGGTAGGCGCTTCATTACCAGCACAGTGCGACGTTAACGAGCTCGTTGAGTTCATTAGTGGCCCGGCTAATTACAGCCGTGTGCCGCACAATCATCACACGTAATCATGATCGTGACACACTTGCGGCATAGTTTCCACTTTGACCACAGTACCTACTGCTTACGTCATATATTTAATATTACTAGTTAGCGCTCATGAACACATTCCTACGCCTGATTGCAGTCGCTACTGTAATACTACACCAAAAAATATTAATATTCCTATGTATGCAAATGATTTATTACCGAGACGCGTTCACTGCGCGCACTTATACATGCACAAGTGTGGTATTGTTTATTTACAAAGCGCCGCTCCATTATCGCACACTACACCCTTGACCCGGGGCCGCCTGCTGAGCGACGTGCTCTATCACTATATCTGATGATCACTGGTCTTGAGGACTGCACCTTTTGAGACACGAGTTATTGCTCGTTGTTCACTAACTGTCGCGGACTTCCGACGAATTAGACTTAGGGTAAATCGTTTTACAACATTCAACATTATTATGTAAGGCTAGTACCCTTACAAAAGGGCTCACATGAACACGTACCGTCACCATATATGTGTGTTGCAGGTGGAGCGCATGCGCGGCTGGATCCACGAGCTCGACACCAACACGCAGCTCCTGCGGCGCCTGCACGCCGACCCCACCTACCACACCAACAAGAGTGAGTCTCTCCTGCTCTCACCTCGCTGGCCTGTTATAGAAACTTTCACTGTTCGCCGCGCTTACTTTCTGAAATTGTTACATTCTCAATCATTTGTTTTTACGTGAGTATGTTTGTGTGTAGCTCCCAGTGCCATAACGTGTTGGGTGGTCAGACTTGCAGGAGCAGCTGGACTCGGTGGTGACGGCGTCGAACGCCACGGGGCTGAAGCTGGGCGGCGCGCTGCGGCAGTTCGAGGCGCGGCTGAGCGCGCGCAACGACGCGGGCGCGCGCATCGCCCGGCTGCAGTACGCGTGCACGCGCCGCCTGTACGCGGACGCGCTGGCGCAGCACCACGCCGCGCTCGACGCCGTGCGCGCCGCGCAGCTCAGCCTGCTGCAGCACCAGATACACCTCAGTGAGGCCGCTTTCATCGCGCATCAAACGGGTTCAAAGAGAACCTCCCCCCACACCCTATCCCTGTTCTGTTCGATTATCGTGTAACCTATAACCACAGGGTACTAGGTTCGGTAGGGTCGCCTTGGTCAGATCATCACAACGTCCAGTGTTATCTGTTATCACATGGTTTACATTAAAGCCAACCTTTAATGCCTTTCCAATCGGTACTAAAGTTCAGTACGGTAAAGCGAGTAAGGTAAAACTCTTTCAGTCGTTTTGATCGTTAAAACAAATTGTCATTCAGCTTTCAAAGGAAAATAAATTAAACGTACGACGTACCGTTTAAATTTTCTTTCCTTTTTATTTATTAGCTTAGGTATCATATTTTTGATTAAAAAATTGCCACAATAATATGCTAGCTTTAACCTTTTTATACATAACCTAAACTTTTATAAAACAGAATGGAATGAAAACGCGAGGTGGCCGGGTAGTTACTTCTCGTTTCCTTAGTTTCTCAAGGAGCTGGGCTTGATTCAATATTTCCTTATAATAATATGAGTGTGACGGACAGCGAAGTGCCGTGTCGCTATGCGCGCATTTATAACTAATTGAGCACAAACGGATGCCGCTCGCAGAGAGCTGAGCGCTGAGCCACTTAGGAAACTATCTTATCGTATCTTTCTATTTTACCGAGAATCTATTCCAGCAGCTCACACAGCACCAGCGACAGATATCGTGAGACGACGGTAAAGTAACTCCTCAGCACTCGGAGTGCCGTCGCTCGCTTAGCAGTTTATTCATGTTTAATAATGTACAAATTGTGGCGAGTCATTGTCATTGTGACCACGGACGTGAATTAATCAGGCCAGGTCAATACACGTAGTGTAGCTACGTGTGTTGTGTATATTCGCGCTAATAAATCAACAAAGCAAATTATACATTAGCAAGATAGTTAAGAAGCGGTTCCTAATTGTAGTTGTTTTGAAACAGTCATTAGTGTAGAGTCGGTGCTGGTTGAATGGCGGGGTCGTCGGCCGACTGAGTCACGCTGCGTTTGTGTTGCAGCGAACCTGTCGGTGTCGGAGGAGGAGTGCCAGGCGCTGCTGGACTCCAAGAACATGTCGCTGTTCGTGGACAACGTGCGCGCCGAGACGGCGGAGGCGCGGCGCGCGCTGCGCGACGTGGAGGCGCGCCACGAGGAGCTGGCGCGCGTCGAGGCGGCGCTGCGCGACGTGCGCGACCTCTTCGCGCAGCTCGCGCACCTCGTCGCGGCACAGGTTGCAGTTTTGTTTCATTTTAAATATAAAGGAATGTTGCCTATCTTAACGATTAAAGGTAGTTTTCTTCCAAGGTCCCATTGAAACTTTCCACCTTGTATAACTCACACGCATTGATAGTCAAAAGCAGTTTTATTTGTTTTTGCCAGTCAACAGTAGTTTTGACTGCGTTAAGAGTTTTGAGTGGAATAAAGGCGGAACCACACTATCGTGTCGTGGCGTGTCGTGAACTCGTGACGCGCCAGAAGCATATCAATATTCGCGAGTGTGGAGAGACACATTTAAACGCGAAGTGCACGGTGCGAATCGCGGCGTGGATTCACGGCAAGAATCGCGAGCGATTGTAGAGCGCATTTAATGCATACATACACAAACTATAAGTAGGATACTTTATTTATTAATTGAAAGTGCATGCACAAAGGCACAAAGACTCCTTACGACTGTCTACATGGCAGTTGATCATGAGTGTGTTGTGAGTGTGATGACGCTGAGTGGTGTTGTGTGTCGCAGCAAGACCAGGTGGACAGCGTGGAGTACTACGCGCTGCAGGCCACCGAGCACGTCGGCAGCGGCGGCACCGAGCTGCTCAAGGGCACCGTCAGCCACACCAAGGCCAGGAAGGTAACCACCGCGACCCTAACCACCACATTACACTACGCTGTACACTATTCCAAACTCGCTATGGTGCTGATTCTCTTGTTCACAAACTTAACTAAATTAAAGTTAAATGCATTTTTCTTTTTTCATTTCTTAAAGAAAAGACAGAAGATACATTTTAGTTTAATCCTGTCAAATTAGACAGCGCCTGAAGAAAAAAATATTTAGACGCCATAATTTTAAATCGCGCCTAAATTATCTATGGAGTGTCTAAATTTGACAGGATTTAACTAATATTTTATCTTCTGTCCTTTTCTTAATTAAATGGAAAGAGAAATATGCATTTCTTTTAAATTTACGTTAGTTTGTGAATAAGAGAATCGGCAACATCTACTAGGTGTATTTTTGGACTTGCAAAAACAAACAACTTTTATTATGAAACCAACTTTGAAATCGCAAGAAAATATCAATACTATTTTTATTTATTTATTTATTTATCTGTTTATTTATTTATTTATTCATTTTTTTATTATTTATTTATTTATACTACATGCACATATAAAAATGTACAATGGCGGACTTAATGCCTTAGGCATTCTCTACCAGTCTACCCAAGGAGGTGCAGAGATAACATGGCAGATGCATCGGAAGAAACCAACTTAAAATTACAAAAGATTACACATACATAATTACCTACTTATATACGCAATAAAGTATATAAAATATATTATATATAAATATACAGGGTGTCCCACGGCTATGCCACATGGAGGGAAAGTACCTTAAATATTGTAGATAGAACATTTTACTGAAAGAAAACATTCTATGAATTTTGAAAACATTTTAAACTGCATTCATAGATGTTTAAATAATTACATGGTTGAACCGGGAATCGAACCTGTTACTCGAGAAAATTAATCAGTCTGTAGTTTTATCCTACCGATCGAAAGGCTTCATCGCAAGGATTATTTTTTGCTAAATAACATAGTGTCAAAAATAAAAGAAAGACCATGAATTTTAACATTTTTAATACAAAATTAGTCAATTTTTCAAATGCTCAAAATGAGTCCCTTCTTCTTGAATACAAAGTGATAACTTTTAATTATTTCGTTCCCTGACGATTTTTTGGGCTTGTTGTGGTGGGTATTTATTTATATAAATGATGCGTATAACTCAAATGGGTAGATTAATTAGTAAAAAGTTGTTATGATTGTTAATTGTATGTCCTTACGGCAATGTAAGCTTTTAACTTTTTAGAACAAAATTTTACATCAAATGTCAAAATTCACGGTCTTCCTTTTATTTGTGACACTATGTTATTTAGCAAAAAATAATTCTTATAATGAAACCTTTCGATCGGTATGATAAAACTACAGGATGATAATTTTTTCTCGTGGAACAAGTTCGATTCCCGGCCTAACCATTTAATTATTTAAAAATCTATGAATGCAGTTTAAAATGTTTTCAAAATTCATATAATGTCTTCTTTCAGTAAAATGTTCTATCTACAATATTTAAGGTACTTTCCCTCCATGTGGCATAGCCGTGGGACACCCTGTATACATACATACATATATATATACAACAGAGAGTGTAGTAATTGGTCAATAGACTCTGCTCAAATGTTTCGAAAATGAATCCTCAATTTCCGCTTGAACCCATAACGGCTTGTGGCCGTCCTGATATCGAGAGGAAGCGCAGTCCAGAGAAGAATGGATTGAATTCGAAAGGAAGAATGAACTAAATCCGAAGTATGAGAAGGGCAAAGTAAAAGAAGATTGTTGGAAGATCGCAGTTTTCTAGAGTGCGAAGAACACAAATATTGGAACTGAGATACTCGTAATATATAAGATAGGAAGGAGGGGTGGGACAGTGTAGCAAAGAGAAAAGCGTAGTCAGAGGACGCAAATTTCACCTCTGGCGAATGGGCAACCAATTTAGCTCAGACCTGTATTCAGAGACATGATCGTATTTTCTCAAGTTGAAAATAAACGAGCTACATATTAAAATGGCCTGACATTTTGAGAGGTTTTGCGGACACCCCAAATCTACCAGACCAGTCTTTAATAGCCTCCAAGTCCTGGTTTACATCCTCAACAGCGACACTTAAATCATCTACTCTTGCTGCAGTGTATAACTGAAGATCGTCGGCATAAAGATGATAAGAACACCGAAGACAGTGAGCTATTAAATTAATGAAGATAAAAAATCACAGAGGAGATAGAATACCGCCTTGTGGAACACCAGCATCCAGCTCACACCAACTTGATGAATTCTCATCGACGCGCACCAACTGCTGACGTCTCTAAAGATACGAAGAGAATCATTCCAGCGCTTCCGAAGAAAACATAAGGTGTGACAGGATAGCTATAAACATGATGTCGTGACTGACGGCATTAGAGAAGTCAATTAACACAAGCACAGTATTTTTTGCATCACTCATGGCTTCTCTAATGTCGCCAGTCACTTTAAGGAGAGCAGAAGTAGTGCCCAGGCCTGAACCCAGACTGGAATGTATGTACTTACCAGATTGTTCCTGTGCACAAACTCTGAGAACTGCCTGTGTACACAGGCTTAAAGCACTTTCAAATCAAACAACAACAGCACTCTCAAATAGGCCGAAAATGATTGGGAAGAGAAAGATTACTAATTTTAGGAAGTGGACGGACATAAGCCATACGCCACAGGGAAGGGAAATGTCCGGAATAGAGGGAAAAATTGATTATATTGGTAATCAGTGGAAGAAGGCAGTCAGTAATCAAAGTGATCATGTGACGACTAATGGCATCACAACCCACAGCCTTAGATTTTATGGACAAGATAATCTTTTTGATTTCATCCGGAGCGACTGGACAGAAATGAAATGGTTATATGATGGGACCAGGTAAGTTCTTAATGAAATCACCGTCTGAGCTAGTATACCTGAATCTAAGTGGCAAGTCGAGGTGATGTGACAATTGTCTTAGGAAAATCCACATGACGTGGCCTGCCGACACCAAGAGTTCCAAGGAATTTCCAGATGTCGGCAGGAGAAGAAGAAGAACTATTTTCAAGAATATGGCGGCGTTTGGCGTTGCGTATCATCTGATTACACCGATTTCTTGCAGTTTTGAAGAGATTTTTGTTCTCTTCACAACGATCTTTTTTATACCTACGAAAGGCCCGATCTCGGCGCCGCATTGCCATACGAACGCGCAATGTCATCCAAGGTGCAGGCGCACGCCTTAGTCTGACCGTCTTCACAGGAGCGTGTCTGTCGTAGAGAGCAAGGACTGTCTGATTGAATATTAAAAGTTTCTCATCTGTATCTGTAGCGGCTTCCATGTTCCCCCTAATCTATTTCCGATGCATCCTGACGCAACTTGTCTACATCCAAGCGCGCAAAACAACGCATGTGCAGAACTTTAGAGAGAGGTTTAGGTGGTTTGAGGATGTAGGAGAGAAAAATGAGGTCGTGGTGAGAGAAGCCGGGAGCAGGACACTGACCGTGGGCGGACACAAGGGAGGGAGAGGAAGTAAGGATTAAGTCAAGCCATGTGTCATCACCCGACGTATTAAAATGAGTAGGTTGTAGTGAAAGAACATGGAGACTGACGGACTCAATTATATATTTATTTTTAACAAAAGTTCAATGGGTGCCCACCATATTTTTTTTTATAAGATATAATAAGATATTTTATTTGAAAAAATATTTTGATCAAACATATTTTGCTTAGTACTTAAAGCATGCAAACTTATTACAACAGGTCATTGAGCCATTTATATTATTTAATTTTAAATAGTTTATAGTTTAATGTTTTAAACATACTTGGTAGATTATCAATATTATCATACAACCGCACACACATAGCCAGAGCGTTTTTATTATATTTTGCTGATCTAGGCAGCTCATCCAGCACAAGTCTGTATTGATCACGCCGACTTCGAGAGCTTATTTCCTGAGCTATTTTAAATAATTCTTTATGTTTTTGAACCAACATGCATGCTTCATAAATATATAATGAAGGTAGTGGTAGCAAACCAAGCTTCTTGAATATAGGTTGTCATGACTCGTCAGATAGAATTTCGTATAGACCTCGTAAAAATTTTTTTGGGCTACGAATGCTCTATTGTTGTCCGTACTATTTCCCCACATAATTAATCCATACCGTAGTGTGGACTCAACGTAAGCGCGGTATAACATCACAGCCGTTTTTACCCGACTGCGCGACGCAAAGGAGGGTAAAAACGGGTAATGTGTTTATCAGTCTAAAGTAAAGTAAAGTAAAGTAAAGTAAAATTTATTTGTTTAAACATTTTTTTTTTTTTTTTTTTGGTGAGTGGGAAATCATCCAATGACTGCTCCCGTCCTGGGTGCGACGGGAGGGCGTGTCAGACTCTTACTGACTAAAACCCACTCATGTTCCTTCGATTGCCCTTTATGTTCCAGGGTCACGGTGACTACTATACACATTCCGCAACCCCGGCAGGCGTTGGCCCTGTTAGGCCCCTTCCTGTGCTGACTACTTCTCTTTGAGGCGCGCGTGGAACACTAACGCGCCGTCGACGCGGTCCTGGTCCTAGCCGGGCGGCGAGCTACCCATCGCTCGCCATCCGCAGAACCGCGCCTACGGTGGCCGGTAGTCGTCTTGCGACTCTCGACGTCTTCGCCTGGGTCTTTGTCCGGGGCGAGAGGCTCGTCGTTGCCTCTCGCGCGCCGCCGCTTCCTTCACTAGCATAACTGCTTCGCAGAAGGAGGCGACGGCATCCCATTCCGTCTCGCCCCGCAGCATAGCCTGAACCAGCGCTGGGCGCGAGAGGTCACCGCCGCCGATCGCCTCTACGAGGACACGTCTATGGTCCGCCCATGCGGGGCACACCTCCACCGTGTGCTCGACCGTGTCCTCCAGGCGACCGTTGCTGCAGTGGTGACACCCAGGCGTCGCTTCCGCCTGAATCCGACACAGGAACCTCCCGAACTGACCATGTCCGGTGAGGACCTGCGTCAGGCGAAACGTGAGAGCGCCGTGGCGCCTCTCCAGCCACTCCTCAAAGAGGGGTCTTACCGCCGCTATCACGGCGTGCCCAGCACTAGGTTGCGACAGTCGCTGTCTCCACTCCGCCCTGAGATCTCGCCGGAGCTCCGTGAGCCGTGCCGCGATAACCCGCGGCAGCGGGACTTCGCCCCGGCGTTGCACTTCCACGCGCCACTCGTACGTGTGTGCAAGGACTGTTGCCTCCAGATCCCACGGCAGAGTGCCGGCAAGGAGGCATGCCGCCTCGCAGGAGATCGTGCGGTATCCCCGCACCATGCGAATCGCCATGACCCTCTGGGACGCCCTCAGAAGCCGGGCCGGAGCCGTGGCTAGGTTGGGCGCCCACACCGGAGCCCCGTAGAGGGCCATGGACCGCACGATCCCCGCGTAGAGCCTCCGGCAGGAGGCGTTTGGGCCACCGAGATTGGGCAGGAGCCGTTTGAGGGCAGCTCCAGCCCTCGCCAGTTTGGGGCCCAAACGTCGGAAATGCTCCGTGAAGTTCCATCGGTTGTCGAGGACAAGTCCCAAGTACTTTATCGTCGACTCGACACCGATGTGAACCCCTCCTACCGTTATCTGAGACCCCGGAGGTGGCCGGTGCCGAGGGCCATGAAAACACATGGCCTCGGACTTGTGCAGGGCCACCTCAAGTCCCAGTTGCCGGATCCTGTCCACGACTGTCGCAACACCACTCGACATTAAGTCGGCCGCCGCCTGGAACGACCCTCCCTGCGCTAGGACTAGCGTGTCGTCAGCGTAGCACACTACGCTGACGCCTTCGGGAAGGTCGGCGCGCAGCACCCAGTCGTACCCGATGTCCCACAGGAGCGGCCCCAAGACCGATCCCTGTGGAACACCGCACGACATCCCTCGTCGACTCCACACTCCCTCGTGACCGGGGTAGATAACGGCTCTGTCCGTCAGATAGGCCTCGACCACACGACAGAGGTAGGCCGGCATCCGGTGATACCGTAATGCGGCCCCTATGCACCCCCAAGGCAGGGTATTGAAGGCGTTGGCGATGTCGAGAGACACCGCCAAGACGACCCTGCCCCGTGCCACCGCATCCCCTGTCGTGAGGGCTCGCACGCGCATGATGGCGTCCACCGTGGAGCGTCCTCTGCGAAAGCCGAACTGGCCGTCCGCCAGATCCGGCCCCACCCGCATCAGCCGCTCGACGAGACGGTTCGCAATCACTCTCTCCAAGAGCTTGGCCGCCTCGTCGAGCAAAACGATGGGCCGGTATGCGGACGGACTGTCCGCAGGACGCCCCGGCTTCGGTATGAGGACCAGCTTCCCGGTCTTCCAGCGAAGTGGGAACTGGCCCTCCTCCAAACATGCGCTAAAGAGCCCCCTTAGTCGAGGCCCGAGAGCCCCTAAGGCCAGGGCCCAGGCCTTCCCTGGTAGGCCGTCGGGTCCTGGGGCGGTGTTCTTGGCCCTAAGCCTTAGCACCGCCGCTCCCAGTTCTACCTCGGTCACTTCTGGAACGTCGTCGTCGTCGCCGTTGCGGTCCGCATCGGACACCGCCGGTGGCGGAGCCATGAGCGGGGGAGTGAACTCCCCCCGCGAAGGGAACAGAGCGCTCACCACGCCCTCCACAATCTGGGGCCGGAGACTCTGCGTCAGGGGGGGGCCCGCGGTGCGGAGCTTGCCCCGCACCGCCAGGTAGGGGCGCCCCCACGGATCTCTGTCCAGAGTCCCCAGCATCTCTTGGCGGGCCGAAGATTTGGCCCGCAATACCTCCAGTCGGAGGGCTTCCTTCGCCGCTCTGTACCCCTCATACAGCTCCGCCTCAATGGCATCCGCATCCACAGGGCGGATACGGAGCCTGCGGTGTCTGGTGTACGGGCGTCGCGCAGCCACGCACGCCTCGCGTAAGGACGCGATTTGCGACGACCACCAGTACACCTGGCGCTGACCCCTTCCAGGCTGAACCCGGGGCATTGCCATGTCACAGATCTCGGACATGGCCTCTTGGAACCACCCAGCCTCGGCGTTGATGTCGGCAGGCCTGTCCGGTGATGACACCCAGGCCTGCACTATCGAGGCTTCCAGGAGAAGCTCCCGGTCCAGCTGCTTCAGCGCCCAGCGCGGACCGCTTGGGGTCCGTCGGACCGGCGCAGCGGAGGTCTGGGCGGAGACGTCAAACCGGATGTACCGGTGGTCGGAGAACGTCTCCACCTCCTCCATTACGCGCCAGTCAACGACACGCGGTGACAGAGCGGGGCTGGCGAACGAGATGTCCACCACCGACTCACCCCGCATCCGCACACACGTGGGGACGGTACCCTGGTTCAACACGACTAGGCCTACCTCTAGGGCCCAGTCTTCCACCATTCTGCCCCGTGCGTCAGTGTATCGGGAGCCCCAAGCCAAGTTTTTGGCATTGAAGTCCCCGAGAACGAGCACGGGGAGGGTTCGGAACCCGGCGACGACGACGCTCAGCTCCATAAGGGAGTTGTGGAGTTCGACGAGGGATCGGTTCGGGGAGAGATAGACGCCTACAACGGCGATCTCCCCGAACCGTGCCGCAACGCACCCCTGTGCCCTCTTGACACCCTCGAGGGTCGGGGTACCGGCGGCGGCCGACGAAATGATGGTCACCGAGCCGCTCAGGTCCTCCACCCAAGAATCCCTGGGCGGGACAAAGTACGGCTCGGAGACCACGGCGATATTAATCGACCACTGCGCCATGCTCTGGAGCAACAGATCCTGAGCGGCGGCGCAGTGGTTGATGTTCGCCTGTAGGAGGCGCAATGGAGCCATTATTGACACTCCATTGCGGCCTCGGTAGTCGCGGCGGCAGCGGTAGACGCAGCAGCGGCGGAAACGGCAGGAGCGGCAGCAGCAGTGGAAGCAGCGGCAGTGGCGGGAGCGGCGGCAGCAGCGGGAGCGGCGGCAGCGGCGGCAGAGGGTGTTCTGCCCTTGCCTCTGGCCTTGGTGGGTGGGGCGCAAGCCTTGCCCCCAGCCCGGTGATCAGCCGGCTTGCCAGCTGCCGCACATACATAGCAGTGCGGCGCGGCAGTGCACGAGCTGGCCTTGTGACCGGGCTGACCGCAGCGGAAGCAGTCACCGCTACGGTCCACCTCCGCGGTGCAGCGGACACCGACATGGTGCCCTACCTGGCACCTGTAGCACCGCAGAAGTCTGGGCTCCAGCAGCTTAATTTGCGCCGAGGTCCAGCCCACCTTCAGTCTGCCGTGGCCCTCTATGGCCTTCGCTGCCTGTACAGGGCAGCTCACAGTGACCGCTCCCAGCCCCGAGCGGTCAAGGCGGATAGCCCCCACGCGGACATCGTCAGCGGGACAGCCCCCCGCCTCGGCGACGGCGGCCACCATGTCCTCGCCCGTAATGGAGTCGTCCAGGCCCATGACGCGCATGTCTACGCGTATCGTAGGCCTGGACACTCTGGCCTCGTCCGCCTGGAGCGTCGTCCGCAGCCTTTCGGCCAAGGCGTCTGCGACGGGGCCGCTGGTAGCCCCTGGGACCTCCAGCATGCGGGCACCGGTCGCTGTGACTCGGAGCCGCAAGCCTTCGGTCACGCCGATCTCGCTGAGGTCTATCGCCGCCTTGGCCTTCGCGAGGACCGCCCCGTATGTCACTCCCCTTTTCTCTGCCTCCGGCTGCAGGGTGATGACCACTGCTGCCGTTTTTGAAGCGCGGAGCTTGGCCGCGAGGCTCTTGGCCTTGCGGCGCTCCCGCTGCCGCTGCCGCTTTTTGGCGGTCCTGGCCGCCTTGGCCGCCTTCTTTTTCTCCCCGGCGACTTGCCAGCCGGGCTCAGCCGGAGTTTCGGCAGTCGGGGGAGAAGGGGGAGGTGGCGGGGGACGTTCTGCAGCCGCACTGGCCACGGGTGCCCCTGCTGCTCTTCGCTGCTGCGCCGCTTTTCCCTTTTTGGGCGGCGCAGTCTTTTTCCCTGCCGGCGTTTGGGGCGCGGCGGCGGCGCGCTTCACCGCAGGAGCCGCGGCCACAGCGGCAAAGGTTGCCGCTGGCCTTGCTGCCGACGTCGCCGGGACCGCTCGATCGGCCGCGAGCGGGGGCCGGAGGGTCCTTCCTTCCAGCACCGAAAATCGGCGCTGGAGGTCCGCCATGCCCTGGACCAGGGCCTGGAGCGCGGAGTCCCGCTCCTTAGGCTCCTCCCCTCGGGGCGCGTCCCCCCGGAGCCTGGCCAGATCCGCCCGCAGCTCCGCGTTTTCCTTTTGGAGGGCCTCCATGGCCGCAGTTAGGCGGGCAACGTTCGCCCGCATTGCGGCCATGTCGGCCTCCTCCGCCGCCGCCATTATCGAGGCGGTGGCCTCCGCGATGGCCGCGTCCTTGGACCCCTTTTTGCGCTTGAGGGCCACCATCGCCAACGCATCTGCTACCACCTTTGCCAGCCCGGCCGCTCGCTCCTCCTTGGAGCTCCCCACGGCGGCTGGCTCATACCTCGGAGCCTGCACTGCAACCGCTCCGGGATGACGTCCTTCCAGGGCGAGCCTTTCGGCTCGCCGCGCAGCTTCCTGCGCGGGGAGCTTGCGCCCCCCTCCTCCTGCTCGGCCCGCACCCCGCCTGCTGGTAGGGATTTTGGGGGCCGGAGCCGTAACCTCGCTGTCGGAGGACGACGAGGCGCCCTCCGACATCGTCCGCTTGCGGTTGCGGCTCTCCCTTCCACGTTTGGAGCTCTCCGAGTCCGAGCTCTCCGTGCTCGAGCTCCCTGAGCTCAAGATCATTTTAGCGTCGATCCCTGACCGCGCTTTCTCCTTCCTCTCTTCGTTTGGTTTATAAATTTCGTTTTCCATATTAAGTCCCACGAGTGTGGGGGATCTACAAAGTACACCCAGGGTAACCCCCTGTCCCTGGGCAAGTGTACATTTGTAACCCAACCAGAGGGTCCACCGGTTCCCTGGCTGGGGGTGCGCTAGAGACTGATGCGCCGTCCACAGATAGACGACACTACTCCTCAGCCATTCGTACCTTCGCCACGCACCAGAACTTGGTATTAGAGGTAATTTTTTATAGAGGTTGTCTACCTCGCGGCCCGGGCGGTTAAACCAAGGCCCTCGACCCCCGTCGAAAGTCAGAGACATGACCGTAACAGACTACGGGGCTACGAGATCAACGGGGGCAGCTAGGGATGACGACCCCCAGCTGCCTGCTCTGCGGCAGGGTGAGTGCACGCAGAGCCCGTTCCCCGACTCCAACACACACTGCCCTCTGCTACTCAGAGGGACAGGTGGTGGAGTCCTCCGTGACAGAATATTGGCAAGTGGACAACGAGACCCCAAAGGCACAACGTACCCAATGACGAGTCGTTGCCCACCTCCCAGGGTGCACCGTCCCTCGGACTGGTCTTCGCCCCGGAAGAATCCATAAGCGAACTCCAGCCCTCAGGCACACGAGGAGGTTTTCTGTCCAAGCACCCCATTTGTTTAAACATGGTGTACATACATTGCATGCAAGATAGTAGTGGAGTACAAAAAAAGTTCTAACATGTTCAGCCGCATATAGTGGCGTACAAATTGATGGGAAGAGATGGTCCTAAGCCGTGATAATAATTTATCATCAAAATTACATTTCATCATATTTCATTAAAGATTAGGTATCATTACAATTCAATGTCAATTACATAAATAAAAAAATACAATAGATTACAATATCATGTCAAAAAGAAAAAACATTGTCATCTTAAATCAAAGAAAATTGTCTTCTTTCATAAACTCCGCTATACTGTAATATGCCCTTACAGTTAGTAAATTCTTCAGTTTACTTTTAAGAGAGGTTATATTTAAAGCTTTCCATGTTTTAGGCAATTTATTAAATATGGTCGGAGCCATGCAAAAGATGCTCTTACGCATAAGGGTTGTTTTAGCGCCGTGAACACAGAGTTTGATGTCTATGTATGTCACATACATCTATTTCGTTCATTTCATTCTCGTTTCATTCTATCTATTTATTTCATCTATTATTCATCTATTATTATATATATATTCATTTATTCATCTATTTATTTCATTCTCGTTTGATGTCTATGTATGTCACATACATATGTATGTCACAGACATCTATGTATGTATGTATGTTTGTTTCTATGTGGCGTTCTAGAGACCGAATGCGTAGGCCGATTTTGATAATTCTTACGTCAATCGATTCGTCTTAACCTTGCGAGTGTCACTAAAGACATGACAGTAATCAAAATTAACCACAGCGACCTCCAGACGCCATATTGTCAAAATGAAAAAACAAAATGTCGATGAACTATGTCGAGTGGGGTGTCGTTGAATAGGTATTTTAAAATCATCTTTAGGTTCCTTTTATCATTTTTCTTTTTAAATAATAGTTTAGAATATATAACGATTTAAAGTTGTTTACAAAACAATCATTCTGGCTAATTTTCTTACTTATTGATTTAAGTTTTAATTTCAAGTGTAAACGGTATACAAACAAACAAAACATTAAAAAAAAACATTGGCGGATTAAACCTAAGGCAAAAGAGGCACGTGCCTAGGGCGCCAGGATTCAGGGGGGCGCGCGCCCGAAAATATAAATGCCTTACATAAAGTGAACTATTTCAGAAGATTTACACAATTTAAATGATTATTTAATAAATTAGCAATTCTAAAACTATTTTACAACTACTATTCTAAAACTATTTATTTATGTATAGAGGTGTTCAGGTTCAATTAAATTCTTGACTATTCCTGCATTTCTTGACATACGCTTGACGCACGATCCGAGCTCCTAACTGGTAGCTATGTGTGGTCCGTCTATGCGACCTAAAACGATATACATACATTATATTAAACTACAAGGTGCTGTACCAACAAAATGTAGGTACCTATACAGTTCAGTTCACTTATAGATCCGAGCGCCACCCTCCGTACATTTTGTTGGTGGCACCACCAAGTTGATGATGTTGAAACATGACCCTAAGAGTAAGATCGGGTTGGATAGGTAGAAAATACGTATTAATGTACTATATAGTAAGTACGTATGTTTTTTATGGCCAGTCAGTTTCTTTCGGGTAAAGACAGGTGTAATAAATCGATTGCTGAATCGAAAACGCCTTAAAAGCTACTGGTCCACAGTTTAGGCGATCCGCCGATATCCTTGAAGCGTAAATTCATCGACATGCCCGTACTAAGCTATGATGCTCAGACCTAGTGAATTTGCCAAAGAGGATTGGAGTCGTGGACAGAAGCCAGTGGTGCCAGGCCCAAGGGAATCCGGTAAGAGAACATCTAAAAGGGCTTGGGCGGTGCGTTTGCCTGGCAGTGGGTCAGTAAAGGCTAACAAAAAAAAAGGATTTTGGAGGGGCGCCGATGAGGTTCTTCCCTCGACCCTTATTCCACCTCTGCTTCAAGGAACTACTTTGGACCGAGCTGTGGTTGATTTAAGTTCACGCGTTTTAGCTAAAGGTCAAGCATATGTAGCTTTGAAGCTAGGTCTCTAGAGAGACTAATCATCGGTAGTTTAGGCCACCGCAAGTTACTTAATAATCCTCTCGATATTAACTCCCTCAATAAACTGACTAGATTGCAAAATTTCCCATCTTATAACAAAGTCTATAAATCGTAACTAAAAAGTATAAAATAAAATAAAAATTATTGAAAAACAAAAAACCCGACTGCCTGAAAACTGAAAATAAAGAAACAAGCCCAGCAGTTTAGAATTCTGTTAAGTAATACCAGATAAATACACAATCGAAATAGTTTTATAATCTATACACACATAAAACAAATCATAAATTCTAATGCAAAACAGAACGACTCACAGTCGGGGCCCATTCAAAATTTTACTAATCAAATCTTCCCAAGGGGCCCCGACTGTGAGTCGTTCTGTTTTGCATTAGAATTTATGATTTGTTTTATGTGTGTATAGATTATAAAACTATTTCGATTATGTATTTATCTGGTATTACTTAACAGAATTCTAAACTGCTGGGCTTGTTTCTTTATTTTCAGTTTTCAGGCAGTCGGGTTTTTTGTTTTTCAATAATTTTTATTTTATTAGGGTTGCGTAGTCAACTAGGAACCCTTATAGTTTCGCCATGTCTGTCTGTCTGTCCGTCCGTCCTCGCTTAATCTCTGTGACCGTTAGCACTAGAAAGCTGCTACCAATATGTATATCAACTACGCCGACAAAGTGGTAAAATAAAAATTGGAAAAAAATGTTTTATTAGGGTAGCCCCCCTATATGTAAAGAGGGAAGTGATTTCTTTTAAATTTCAACCCTGACGTGTGATATATTGTTGGATAGGTATTTAAAAATGAAAAGGGGTTTACTAAAATCAGTTTTTGATAATGTCAATAATATCGGAAATAATCACTCCAAAAGGAAAAATTAAAGCGTCCCCCCTCTAACTTTTGACCCGTAGGTTTAAAAAATATGAAAAAAATCTGGAAAGTAGAACTTTATAAGTCCTTATTGTGAAAACTTTTTTGAAAATTTTGAAATGTATTTAAAATAGGACCACTGATGTACTCAACTCTTGGAGGTGAGCGTTAATAGCTGCAACACAGTTTATTTTGAACTATCGTAGCTATTACCGTAACCACAATATACTGTATAAATTGTATTTTGGTTCCAATAAACATTTATTATTATATTATATTATATTATATTATAATTACTTTCTAGGAAAATTATTTTGAACTTTATAGAAAGAACAGTTTTTGTACAAAAAAGACAAAATGGTTGTACAAAATAATTTCTGCGTACTTAGTATGTCAACGTAACAAATAGCCTTTTTTTTAACTTAGAAGTGGGAACACTTATTGTGACGGACGGGAAACTACGGAACCCTACATTGAGCGTGGCCCGACACGCTCTTGGCCGGTTTTTTTTTGTATTTTATGTGTACTACTAACAACCCTACTAACGTTTTATGTTTTATCGTTGTTTTATTTTTTGTAAAAAATGTATGGACCTATGTCTGAAATAAAGATATTATATTATTATTATTATAATGTATGAAACAGCTGATATTTTTTTCGAGATTTCAGAGTTGGTTCCATACTAAAAGTTGTTTATTTTAATGAGTAGAATCATCTCCTAGCGGGTTATGCAAGACTAAAAATACACCTAGTATAACACAAAAATGTGAATGACGACCAAGGTGAACTCGCGAAAACTTTAATGTGAATAAAATGCGTCTTGGAAAGCAAGGACTGTTTATTGTAATCGGATTAGTCACTTGAGAAAACTAGCTGTACTTTGCTACTTGAATCCCGCAGATCAGCTGCAGTACTAGCGAGGGTTTGTTGTTGTTCGCAGAAGAAGATGGGGCTGATCGTGTGCCTGGCGGTGGGCTTCGGCATCGTGCTGCTGGTGCTCGCGCTCACGTAGCTACGCCGCACCACTAGTCAACTCGTAACACTAACTTATGCTGTACAGACTTTATTAATTTAATAAATTATACATTTAATAAGTAAGTAAAATGCAGTTTTAGTGATATATTTGATTTGGTGATTTTAAAGGACATGTGGGAGGAATAAGACGGATTTATGTGACGGGAGACGGCTGGAACCGACGCGCGCCGCGCCGCTATCGGCCCACAGAACATCTATACCCTAACGGGAATCTGCCACTGCATTCTACATAAACTAAACCCGATGGGCTAGACCCCGCCTGGGCAGGACAAGATGAGTACCTTCTTATCGGCTTAAAACCACCACGGTGATCCCTGACTGACCTCAACTAGGAGTACAGATTTCATCGCGTCTTTGCGCAGCCTTTTTTATGTTAAACGATTTCCTATTTCTATATTATAAACTCAAATCATTTATTTCTAATAGACCATTTAAAAGGCTTTAGAACGTCAAAACAAAGAAAAATGAATCTAGTTGCCCATTCCAATAAGTTGATTCGTAATACATCTTCTATTTTTATTATACATCCATACTTAATATTAAAAATGGGAAAGTGTGTCTGTCTGTCTGTCTGTTTGTCTTTCTTTCACGGCAAAACGGAGCGACGGATTGACGTGATTTTTTAAGTTGAGATAGTTGAAGGGATGGAGAGTAACATAGGCTTACTTTTTGTCTCCTTCTAACGCGAGCGAATCCGCGGGCAGAAGCTAGTCATTTTATAAATAGAACGTAAAGCGTTTGTGTCTGTACATAAAAAAAATGCTTTAAAGTGTTAAACGACTGTTGAAATATTCATAGCAATAAGTGACTTCCAGGGCAATTTGATTTTTCGAACAGGCGTTTTTAACACTATTTGTCAAACTGAATTTTACGAGGACAAAAGCAGAGGAACTCATGGACCTATAAAAAAACGGACAGAGCTTCAAATATGTATAAAGTAATTGAAGCACCAAATGGGCGGCGGCGTAACTATGTGTACGTGTATAAAGGGATGCCAGATAAAGGAAAATTACCCATTTTTTTAAACAAAATTTCAATAAGATTCGAAATTTCGAATTCAGGAGATGCGTGTGAGCAGGGCTTTCGAACAAGTGGTGTTTGGTAAAAGTTGAAGAGGCTTAAGACAGTTGGTATCAGATGACGAGAGGGTCCGGACGTTGGTCGTGATCGAGGCTAAAGAAGTTAGGGAGATCGGAAAGTGAATCGCCAATGTTCACGAATGGAGAGTTGAGTTCGCGTCGATAGCTCTAATTATACTTGTGGTCATTTGTGGACTAGTCTGGTTTGTCGCGAGTGTCTGTTTGTACGTGGCAGGAGGCGAGTATGGCGAGGATCGAGTCTGGTCTGGTATCTCTGGTCTGGAATCTATATCTTTCAAATCGTTGTCCTGGTGAGTGTTTGTCCCGTTTTTAGTATTAATAAGTAACGAAATATTATTCAGAGTGTACGTTAATCATATAGTCTATCCTAAGTAACTAGACTAGTTATCATTATTAACAGATTTATAAATAATGATTACCTTACTCTAGCATGTAGATACTATTATATTATGTTATTAGTATTTAGTATTATATTTATAATACTCTCATCTTATATGCCCATCACCTAATCCGCACCTTGGCAGGGACTCATCATCAGCGTTTAGCTGTAGGGAAACGGCGACAGCCTTCCGATTCACTCTACCTGCTATATATTATATCATACACCACTACATATTGTACATTAACACACCTGACTAATGGTACCAGACATACAAGACATGGAAGGTCGAACCGTACTTGCTCAATCTACTATTAAAGTTCTATGCGAATTCAGTATTTCCAACTTGGCTGCAATTCAGACAGTAATTGTTTAATGATAATGAGAGTACAGTAATAATTACGAATTAAAGTAATTATAGGCCAACCGAATGTTTATGATGATAACTGTTTCCTACAGAAGGTCTGGCACAGAACGCGTATGCGCTGGTCGTATTGTTCTCGCATCCCCGGGAGCGGAGGTAGGCTTCACCAAGTACCCCTAACTGAGTTGGTAGCACCGTTCTATAGACGCTAGAACTTGTGTCTCGCTAAAACCCCCATATACAAAGTAGGCCGCTTTTTTTTTTGGTGAGTGGGAAATCATCCAATGACTGCTCCCGTCCTGGGTGCGGCGGGAGGGCATGTCAAACTCTTACTGACTAAAACCGACTCATGTTCCTTCGATTTCCCTTTATGTTCCAGGGTCACGGTAACTATTATAAACATTCCGCAACCCCGGCAGGCGTTGGCCCTGTTGGGCCCCTTCCTGTGCTGACTCCTTCTCTTTGAGGCGCGCGTGGAACACTAACGCGCCCTCGACGCGGTCCTGGTCCTAGCCGGGCGGCGAGCTACCCATCGCACGCCATCCGCAGAATCGCGCCTACGGTGGCCGGTAGTCGTCTTGCGACTCTCGACGTCTTCGCCTGGGTCTTAGTCCGGAGCAAGAGGCTCGTCGTTGCCTCTCGCGCGCTGCCGCTTCCTTCACTAGCATAACTGCTTCGCAAAAGGAGGCGACGGCATCCCATTCCGTCTCGCCCCGAAGCATGGCCTGAACCAGCGCCGGGCGCGAGAGGTCACCGCCGCCGATCGCCTCTACGAGGACACGCCGATGCTCCGCCCATGCGCGGCACACCTTCACTGTGTGCTCGACCGTGTCCTCCAGGCGATTGTTGCTGCAGTGGTGACACCCAGGCGTCGCTTCCGCTCGAATCCGACACAGGAACCTCCCGAACTGACCATGTCCGGTGAGGACCTGTGTCAAGCGAAACGTGAGAGTGCCGTGACGCCTCTCTAGCCACTCCTCAAAGAGGGGTCTTACCGCCGCTATTACGGCGTGCCCAGCACTAGGTTGCGACAGTCGTTGTCTCCACTCCGCCATGAGATCTCGCCGGAGTTCCGTGAGCCGTGCCCGAAAACCCGCGGCAGCGGGACTTTACCCCGGCGTTGCACTTCCACGCGCCACTGGTACGTGTGTGCAAGGACTGTTGCCTCCAGATCCCACGGCGGGACGCCGGCTAGGAGGCATGCCGCCTCGCAGGAGACCGTGCGGTATCCCCGCACCATGCGAATGGCCATGACTCTCTGGGACGCCCTTAGAAGCCGGGCCGGAGCCGCGGCTAGATTGGGCGCCCACACCGGAGCCCCGTAGACGGCCATGGACCGCACGATCCCCGTGTAGAGCCTCCGGCAGGAGGCGTTTGGGCCACCGAGATTGGGCAGGAGCCGCTTGAGGGCAGCTCCGGCCTTCGCCAGTTTGGGGCCTGTAGCTGGTAGGAGTGGGTGATGGTGAGAAATGAGGAAACGACACTTGAGTGGTATAACAGACCGACGACATGCGGTGATCGGAACAACGACATCCCTGCTACACAAGTTTTGCTTCTCACTATCGATAAACTATGCGGCTCGATGGACCAGCTTTGTAGCTGGTAGGAGTGCGTGATGGTGAGAAATGAGGAAACGACACTTGAGTTTTATAAGACCGACTAGGACGGAATGCGCGGGCGCGCTAAAGGGCGCGCATGGAGTATTCGCGGGATTTTTTTAACACACACTGATCTAAAACATTCGTTCTGCAATGGCGCCCGCGATGGTAGGCGGGGTGAAGTTATCGCGCATTAGCCAATGAGAGCACCCGTATGCAGTCCGCTCTTGAAGGTCAATATTCATTCAAAATCAAAAATCAAAATCAAAATCAAGGCATTTATTTCACTTAGACCATTTATAGGCACTTATGAATAGTCAAAGAGTCGGTCGGTCAGTCAGAAACAGTGACGCTAATTGCCTGTTCCAAAACGTAGATCTCTATGGAGAAGAACAGGCAAGAAACTCCACGGACACTCTTTTAAAAAAAAACATGTTTTACAAAATTTTGGTTACATTAATTTTCGTGCTTCTATATGTGAAAACAATGCAAGTAAACAACAAAATTAATAATTAAAAACTTATGAATTAATATCTAAAATAAATGAAAAAGTAATAAAACAGTCATGGCAGTTAAGATATGCCATGCCGGTAAACGCAGCGTGGGCAGGCCTCCCGCAAGATGGACCGATGATCTCATCAAGATCGCCGGGTCCCGCTGGATGCGGGTGGCGCAGGACCGATGCATGTGGAAATCTTTGGGGGAGGCCTTTGTCCAGCAGTGGACGTCTATAGGCTGATAATGATGATGATGATGAGTTAAGATATGAACGATCTCAACTGACAGCGCCCGTTCACGAGCATGACGCGTGACATCAGCACCATCTAGCTCAACCATTTTGAAGGGAACCAAATGATCCAACGCACTCGCCACCATCAGCGAGACTTTTAAGCGAGCATGACAATTCTCCCAACCACCATGTCCATTTGTGTCCTTATAATATAATAATATAATTATGTATAAGAAATAACGGTATCGTACTCACATTTACAATATTCAAAAATGCTTCTAATTTACACAAACCAATGTTCTGTACTATAAATATAAATGGGTGAAATTTAAATACCTGAAGAAATAATAATAAATGAAATTAATTATTCATGTCAAAAATAAAGAGGATAAGCAACAAATTTCTATATTCCAATTATTAAATATTCTAATTTGTGAGGTTAAGTGGAGCAGGACCAGCATTTAGCCAAGCCTGTTTATCATTGATATAGTCTTCTAACTTATAGTATGCTTGACCACATAGCGTGCGTTTAATGCACATTTAATAAAATTCGACATACACTGTAGGAAACATACTTGAGAACGTTACAAAAGAAAATTAATTTAAAAAGACAAGCGGACCATGACACCGTCGTCAACAGGGCCCAAACGTCGGAAGTGCTCCGTAAAGTTCCATCGGTTGTCGAGGACCAGTCCCAGGTACTTTATCGTCGACTCGACACAGATGTGAACCCCTCCCACCGTTAACTGAGACCCCGGAGGTGGCCGGTGCCGAGGGCCATGAAAACACATGGCCTCGGACTTAGCGACAAGGGGGCAACATATATCGAGGTGCTGGAGGAGTGGAGAGGTATTCCACGGCTATCAGGACAATCCCGGAAGTACGGTCAAGATCCCTACCAGCATCTTACTGGAATACTTCCTTCCCCCGAGCACGTTTGCTCTTGCGAATCTCCACTCTAACCAGCCAATTAAGGCAAGAGAGAGGTGGGAGCCTTGTTCCTCGTCAGTGCTCACTCTGGCCGGCCAATGAAGGCAAGCCAGAGATGAAGAACAAAGGGTCTCCCAGGAGGTCAGGTCCGCGGGGGTCGCTACTGCCCGACAGCTCGCCACAAGCTGCCCTGCGGGTTTATTATTATTATTATTATTATTAATGAGGCCAATTTGAGAATCCAAGATGGCGGCCGTGACCTTTCTCATAATATGCATCATGGGTGTCGTTTCCATGGTTTTTTGGGGTGCTTAGGTCAAAAATGAGGCCAATTTGAGAATCCAAGATGGCGGCCGTGACCTTTGACAAAGACCCAGGCGAAGACTTCGAAAGTCGCAAGACGACTACCGGCCACCGCGGGCGCAGTTCTGCGGATGGCGAGCGATGGGTAGCTCGCCGCCCGGCTAGGACCAGGACCGCGTCGACGGCGCGTTAGTGTTCCACGCGCGCCTCAAAGAGAAGGAGTCAGCACAGGAAGGGGCCCAACAGGGCCAACGCCTGCCGGGGTTGCGGAATGTTTTTAATAGTCACCGTGACCCTGGAACATAAAGGGCAATCGAAGGAACATGAGTGGGTTTTAGTCAGTAAGAGTCTGACACGCCCTCCCGCCACACCCGGACGGGAGCAGTCATTGGATGATTTCCCACTCAACAAAAAAAAAAAAAAGAGGGCAATTCTCAGTGTCTACTTTCCGCCCTTTCCAATATCCCACTAACCTCCTATACAAAGAATGTGAAGTATTAACAGTCATAGTGGGTATCGTATTAAAACAGCACGCGGATCTAACATATGCGGGCGGGCCTGTTGGTCTAGTGGTTAGTGACCCTGACTGCTAAGCCGGAGGTCGTGGGTTCGATTCCCACCCAGGACAAACTTTGTGTGATGAGCACGAAGGTTTGTTCTGTGTCTGGGTGTGATTTATCTATAATATGTATGTATTTAAAAATTATATAAGTATGTTTATCAGTTGTCTGGTTACCATAGTACAAGCTCTGCTTAGTTTGGGATCAGATGGCCGTGTGTGAGTTGTCCCAGGATATATTATATATTATTATATTATAGCACGGATTTTACTAACAAAAGACGTAAAGATTTAGTCTGTCCTCAAAATCATACCAAACATGCTTTCACTTCAAAATTTTATCTGTTTCTTGGTCCTCTCCTCTACAATAGATTTAACACGAAAGCAAACATTTATAACCTGAGTACAGTTAACTGTAAGAGAATTCTTAAGGAAACTCTTCAAAAAATGTCCTACGATGATACAGAGAACTTACTGATGGTGCTAAAGTGACTTTATTTTTATTTTGTGTTTATACAATAGGGATGACGACAACATAAAAAAAATGGCATTCTGTTTAGTCCGTCTTGTAGATCGGCCAAAAATACGGGACACGTATTTTTTGCTTCATCAAAATAATAATAAAATACAAAGATAAAGAGCAACAAAGTTCTGGAGGGGGGGCTTTTGACGTCACCGTAATGCAAAAATTGTATCTGATCGTGACGTCACGCACAACTTCAACGCACTGTATCGTCGTCATTTTTCGTTTACGAGAAAAAAAAAAATACGTGCCCAAATTTTTTTAATAATCTCAATGACGGACTAATTAGTTTTTTTTCGTCGTGATTAAGGACTGCACAATTTATAAAACTTTAACCTAGTTTAAGTATTTTTGTTAGTTAGGAATTTAGAAGTTAAGATTTCAATTTGAATACACACATATTTTTAATCACAGATTTTTTACACATTTGTATTATACTATAGAATTCTTTTGATTATTTGTTAATTTTAAATTATTTTAAGATCTTTTTGCCTGAAACACAGGATTTCCTAGTTCAGGCACATAACACTTAGAATTAAGATGTATATTTAAGACAGTATGTTTTTTATCCTGTAAAGAATTTTGAATAAAAAATATTAATATTATTATTATTTTATGAGAAAGGTCACGGCCGCCATCTTGGATTCTTAAATTGGCCTCATTTTTGACCTAAGCACCCCAAAAAACCATGGAAACGACACCCATGATGCATATTATGAGAATGGTCACGGCCGCCATCTTGGATTCTCAAATTGGTCTCATTTTTTACTTTACCACCCCAAAAACCAAGAAAACGACACCCATAATGCATATTGTGAGAAAAGTCACGGCCGCCATCTTGGATTCTCAAATTGACCTCATTTTTTACTTTACCACCCCAAAAACCAAGAAAACGACACCCATAATGCATATTGTGAGAAAAGTCACGGCCGCCATCTTGGATTCTCAAATTGACCTCATTTTTGACCTTAGCACCCCAAATAACCATGGAAACGACACCCATGATGCATATTGTGAGAAAGGTCACGGCCGCCATCTTGGATTCTCAAATTGGCCTCATTTTTTACTTTACCACCCCAAAAACCAAGAAAACTACACCCATAATGCATATTGTGAGAAAAGTCACGGCCGCCATCTTGGATTCTCAAATTGACCTCATTTTTTACCTTAGCACCCCAAATAACCATGGAAACGACACCCATGATGCACATTGTGAGAAAGGTCACGGCCGCCATCTTGGATTCTCAAATTGGCCTCATTTTTGACCTAAGCACCCCAAAAAACCATGGAAACGACACCTATGATGCATATTATGAGAAAGGTCACGGCCGCCATCTTGGATTCTCAAATTGGCCTCATTTTTTACTTTACCACCCCAAAAACCGAGAAAACGACACCCATGATGCATATTGTGAGAAAGGTCACGGCCGCCATCTTGGATTCTCAAATTGGCCTCATTTTCGACCTTAGCACCCCAAAAAACCATGGGAACGACACCCATGATGCATATTGTGAGAAAGGTCACGGCCGCCATCTTGGATTCTCAAATTGACCTCATTTTTGACTTTAGCACCCCAAAAAACCATGGAAACGACACCCATGATGCATATTGTGAGAAAGGTCACGGCCGCCATCTTGGATTCTCAAATTGACCTCATTTTTGAAAACGACTTACCACCCTCGGTAGTTATGTGGACGCCATATAATAAACACTAAGCGCCTTACTAATAAACGCTGCATAAAGTTATAACAGGTTTATACGTCAAATCGACGATCGAACTAATGAGAAAAAAAATTCTCACTAGTTCGACGACCAAACTAATGAATCGAACTAAGTTCGACGGTAGAACAAAATGAGAAAAAAAATTCTCACTAGTTCGACGATCGAACTAGTGAGAATTTTTTTTCTCACTAGTTCGATCGTCGAACTAATGAATCGAACTAGTGAGAATAAATCGTCATTGACATAGTTATGTCAATGACTATCTTCTTCAATTAAAGCCACGCAAAAGTGAAGCTCTACGCAAACAGCCCAGCTTCGATCCAAGACCTCAAAGATGGAATTCGTGAGATCGAGGACATAAGACAGCCACTTTGCGAATTGGTAATAATAAATTTCATGAAAAGGAAAATGCCATGTGAGCGCGGTTGTGGTAGTTAATTGTTAAAATTTTTGTTTAATTTTTAATTTTAAATTGTTAATGATAGATTGATATTTTTTTTGTAAATAATGTTTGTTGTTTGGTTAGGTAAGGTTAGGTTTGGTTAGGTTAGGTTAGGTATGGTTTTTTTAATAGTTAATAATTTTTTTGTTAATAATAATTTAAATGCTAATTGATAATGTATAACATCGTTATTGTTATAGTCAATTGTAATTTTTAATGTTTCATTTTTAATTGCTAATGTTTATTGTAAATTATGTTTCGTTTATAATTGTTAATGTGAATTATTAATTGTTTTGTTTTTTTGTCATTTTTACATATTTGGTTAGGTTATGTTAGGTTAGGTTAGGTTTGTTTGGTTAGGTTAGGTTATTAATATTGTTATTGTTATTGTTATTGTTATTGTTATTGTTATTGTTATTAATATTGTTATTGTTATTGTTATTGTTTTATTGAAGGGGCCCAACAGGGCCAACGCCTGCCGGGGTTGCGGAATGTTTATAATAGTTACCGTGACCCTGGAACATAAAGGGCAATCGAAGGAACATGAGTGGGTTTTAGTCAGTAAGAGTCTGACACGCCCTCCCGCCGCACCCAGGACGGGAGCAGTCATTGGATGATTTCTCACTCACCAAAAAAAAAAAAATGTTAGGTTAGGTAAGGTTTGTTTGGTTAGGTAAGGTTATTAATATTATTATTGTTCCATTTATTATATTTAAACACTTATAAATTACATTTTTAAATATTGTTATAAAATAATAAAAACATTTAAAAATATAAAAAATAGTAGCCCACCGGCATCGGGAACAGGGTCCAAGCTACCGATGGTCAGGGCTCCAGAGAGAGGAATCGCCGGACAATGCGCGCCGTGCCCAGGAGTACCGCCTTCTGTATCAGGCCCTTGATCCAGCTGCCTAGCGAGAGCCTCCTTAGGTGTTGATCGAGGCTCTTTGCTATCACGCCATTGGCCGTCACGACTATCGGCACAATGACTGCTGAATCTACGTCCCACATGTCGACAACCTCGCGAGCCAAGTCAAGGTATTTGGACTGCTTATCCTTCTCGGCTTTCACGAGGTTCTCGTCATGCGGAACGGCTATGTCAACAATCATTGCCCGACGCTCTAATCGATCTATTACCACAATGTCAGGCTTATTGGCAACAATAGTCCTGTCTGTGATAATAGATCGATCCCAGTATAATGTGATATGGCTATTCTCAAGAACTGGGTCGGGCACATACCTGTAGTACGGTACTTCCGATTCCACAAGACTGTATTTCAGAGCAAGCTGTTGATGAATAATCCTGGCTACAAGGTTGTGTCTGTGCAAATAGTCTCCGTTAGCCAGACTAGAACACCCAGAAATAATGTGACGGATTGATTCCCCGGGACGGTGGCATGCCCGACATATGTCAACCGTGCCGTCCTTCACAATGTATTTCCGGTAGTTGTTCGTCATCATAACTTCGTCCATTATCGCACAGACAAAACCTTCGGTTTCCCCAAAGAGGTCACCGAAACGCAGCCAGGATACGGACGCCAGGAAATCTACATCGGGCCCATGTAGGACCCGATAAAAGCGTCCGTGAAGCTCTTTGCTCTGCCATACAGTCCTGCGGTCGTTAGTGTCCAGTACCACAGGTTTGCGCCAGTTCTCGTTCGCTAAGGAGAGCGGGGTGAGGCCCTTGTCCACCGAAACTACATCCCGATGCATCCCCACGGTGGCCGATAGGAAATACTCCCTGAGATTGCATATCTCACGGTTGTGCAGGGTCTTAGCATTTAAAAAACCTCGACCACCACACTTCCGTGGGATATACAGCCTCATCACCGACGACCGTGGGTGATGCATCCGGTTTGCAGTCAGTAGACCGCGGACCCTCCTATCCAAGGCGTCTAGTTCAGTCTGAGTCCATTTGAGTATGCCGAAAGAGTACATCAAAACCGGCATGACCCAACCGTTGAAGGCGCGCACCTTATTTCCGCCTGATAAAACACTATTTAGTACTTTATTCAGGCGGCCAAAGAAGCGCTCCCTCAACGCCTGTTTCATGTCGGCAGCATTGATGCCTAACGCTTCCGACATACCCAAATATTTGTAAGTTTCGGTTGTGGAGAGGGACCTAAGGTGTATGGAATCCGAGAGTTGAGTCCCATCGGATTCCACAATCTCCCCTCGCTTTACATGCATGACTGCACATTTGTCCACACCAAATTCCATCCTGATAGCGCTACTGAAAGTTTCTGTTACTTTCAGTAGCTTCATCAGTTGCAAATCGGTGGGGGCAAAGAGTTTCAGATCATCCATGTAAAGGAGATGAGATATGACCTGGCCACCTCTTCGCAATCGATAGCCTAGCCCTGAACCCTCCAATAATGTGCTTAAAGGGTTTAGGGCCAAACAGAACCACAGTGGACTCAGACTATCGCCCTGAAATATACCTCGCTCGATCTTTATAGGTTCGCCGTTCTCTCGAATCTGTCGACATCCTGGATAGTGAAGGACCGTCCTCCATTGCCCCATACACGACATCAAGAAGGTGCGCAGAGTTGCATCTACTTTGTACAACTCCAGCACCCTCATGAGCCATGTATGTGGCACCGAGTCGTAGGCCTTCTTATAATCTATCCAGCATGTCGACAGGTTCTTTCGAGAACGACGAACCTGCTGACTGATAGCCATATCAATGAGGAGAAGCTCCTTGGTACCACGAGACCCTTTCCTACATCCATTCTGAGAGGCAGACATAATAGAATTATTATTAATATGATTATTTATTTTAGCTCTCAAAATGGATGTAAGAACTTTATAGACCGTGGGAAGACAAGTTATTGGTCTATAATTCTTGGGTTCCGTGGTACTACCTGCTTTATGGAGCAGGTGGGTGACTCCAGTTGTTAAGAATTGGGGTAACGATCCAGACTCTAAGGCTGATTGGAACTGGGATGCCAAGCAAACATGTGATTTAAGGAACCATTTTATCCAAAAATTGTGCAGCCCGTCCGGCCCCGGAGATTTCCAGTTTGGTAACGGACGAACTGCACAAGCTACATCTTGGGGGCTGATGGTAATAGCCTCCATTTCTGGTATTATATCACATGCTCGCTCAACCTCCCGAATCCAATCGCCCTCAGTGTGACCGACAGGCACCGACCAGATGCTGCGCCAGAATGAACTCATGGCATCATCATCCGGAAGGCGCGTGTCAATCACACCTTGGCCTGGTCGTTCCCAAGCCCTATACACCCACCTCTGATCACTCTGGAATGTGCGATTCAGAGTATAGCGCTCCACTCTTCGCTTGTACCGACGAATACGGTTTGCCCATGCAAAGATCTTCTGCTTCAGGAAGTCGATACGCTCTGTGATGTGGGCTATAAAATCTCGGGGACTAATGTCAGTCCCCGCAAACGCTCGCCTCACAAAGCGCATCACTCTAGGGCGTGTATTGCCCTCCCTGAAGCAGATGAGCTTGCCGATGAGTGCTCTAGCCTCACCAATACGACGCTCAATTCTGCACTGCCACGCTGGTACAGTAGATTTAGGTCGTGTGACTCCGTCACTGTGAGGAAATTTGACGTTAGCCACACGACACGCTGCTACAGCTGCGCAGTACAAAATTGAGTGAGTATCAGCGAGGTCTTCGCTGCCATCAAGATAGCTTGACAGCAGCGAATCCAGAGCACACACCAGCGCTCTATTTTTCTTGTGCATGGGCAAACGAGGCAGTCGTGGCCTAAGTTCAGGCAGCATAGAGCGATATTCCCGAAACGCACACTCCAAAGCACTCCTCAATTTATCATTACACTGGGTACTCACAGATATAGCCTCACCATCATCCATCACATCAGCGCTGGGCGGTCGCGGCATGCCACTACCTAAATTTTGCGGCTGCACAACGACCGCATCCACTGGTGCGACAGGCGGGACAAGATATATCTGTGACTCAAGGCGTAGTCGATCAAGCACAGAGTCATCCAACATATGATTACGCTGGATGACACGTACCTGATCCGACAGTCGTTGGGCCGTAACATTGACAGCCGGCTCAAGCACCTGAAACAGAGAAAGCATCCGACCTTGTTATTGTTATTGTTATTGTTATTGTTATTGTTATTGTTATTGTTATTGTTATTGTTATTGTTATTGTTATTGTTATTGTTATTGTTATTGTTATTGTTATTGTTATTGTTATTGTTATTGTTATTGTTATTGTTATTGTTATTGTTATTGTTATTGTTATTGTTATTGTTATTGTTATTGTTATTGTTATTGTTATTGTTATTGTTATTGTTATTGTTATTGTTATTGTTATTGTTATTGTTATTGTTATTGTTATTGTTATTGTTATTGTTATTGTTATTGTTATTGTTATTGTTATTGTTATTGTTATTGTTATTGTTATTGTTATTGTTATTGTTATTGTTATTGTTATTGTTATTGTTATTGTTATTGTTATTGTTATTGTTATTGTTATTGTTATTGTTATTGTTATTGTTATTGTTATTGTTATTGTTATTGTTATTGTTATTGTTATTGACATAGTCATTGACATAGTCATTGACATAGTCATTGACATAGTCATTGACATAGTTAAAATTTAAAATAAATTATTGTTAATTGTTAAAATTTTTATTTAATTTTTAATTTAAAATTGTTAATGATAGATTGATATTTTTTTTGGTAAATAATGTCTGTTGTTTGGTTAGGTAAGGTTAGGTTTGGTTAGGTTAGGTTAGGTATGGTTTTTTTAATAGTTAATAATTTTTGTTAATAATAATTTAATTGCTAATTGATAATGTATAACATCGATATTGTTATTGTTGTTGTTATAGTTAATTGTAATTTTTAATGTTTCATTTTTAATTGCTAATGTTTGTTGTAAATTTTAATGTTTCGTTTTTAATTGTTAAATTTATGTGAATTTTTAATTGTTTTCTTTTTGTAATTTTTAAATATTTGGTTAGGTTATGTTAGGTTAGGTTAGGTTCGTTTCATTGACATAGTCATTGACATAGTTATGTCAATGACTATCTTCTTCAATTAAAGCCACGTAAAAGTGAAGCTCTACGCAAACAGCCCAGCTTCGATCCAAGACCTCAAAGATGGAATTCGTGAGATCGAGGACATAAGACAGCCACTTTGCGAATTGGTAATAATAAATTTCATGAAAAGGAAAATGCCATGTGAGCGCGGTTGTGGTAGTTAATTGTTAAAATTTTTGTTTAATTTTTAATTTTAAATTGTTAATGATAGATTGATATTTTTTTTTGTAAATAATGTTTGTTGTTTGGTTAGGTAAGGTTAGGTTTGGTTAGGTTAGGTTAGGTATGGTTTTTTTAATAGTTAATAATTTTGTAATTGATAATGTATAACATCGTTATTGTTATTGTTATAGTCAATTGTAATTTTTAATGTTTCATTTTTAATTGCTAATGTTTATTGTAAATTTTAATGTTTCGTTTATAATTGTTAAATGTGAATTTTTAATTGTTTTGTTTTTTGTAATTTTTAAATATTTGGTCAGGTTATGTTAGGTTAGGTTAGGTTTGTTTGGTTAGGTTAGGTTATTAATATTGTTATTGTTATTGTTATTGTTATTGTTATTGTTATTGTTATTGTTATTGTTATTGTTATTGTTATTGTTATTGTTATTGTTATTGTTATTGTTATTGTTATTGTTATTGTTATTGTTATTGTTATTGTTATTGTTATTGTTATTGTTATTGTTATTGTTATTGTTATTGTTATTGTTATTGTTATTGTTATTGTTATTGTTATTGTTATTGTTATTGTTATTGTTATTGTTATTGTTATTTTTAATGTTTCATTTTTAATTGCTAATGTTTATTGTAAATTTTAATGTTTCGTTTATAATTGTTAAATGTGAATTTTTAATTGTTTTGTTTTTTGTAATTTTTAAATATTTGGTCAGGTTATGTTAGGTTAGGTTAGGTTTGTTTGGTTAGGTTAGGTTATTAATATTGTTATTGTTATTGTTATTGTTATTGTTATTGTTATTGTTATTGTTATTGTTATTGTTATTGTTATTGTTATTGTTATTGTTATTGTTATTGTTATTGTTATTGTTATTGTTATTGTTATTGTTATTGTTATTGTTATTGTTATTGTTATTGTTATTGTTATTGTTATTGTTATTGTTATTGTTATTGTTATTGTTATTGTTATTGTTATTGTTATTGTTATTGTTATTGTTATTGTTATTGACATAGTCATTGACATAGTCATTGACATAGTCATTGACATAGTTAAAATTTAAAATAAATTATTGTTAATTGTTACAATTTTTATTTAATTTTTAATTTAAAATTGTTAATGATAGATTGATATTTTTTTTGGTAAATAATGTTTGTTGTTTGGTTAGGTAAGGTTAGGTTTGGTTAGGTTAGGTTAGGTATGGTTTTTTTAATAGTTAATAATTTTTGTTAATAATAATTTAAATGCTAATTGATAATGTATAACATCGATATTGTTATTGTTGTTGTTATAGTTAATTGTAATTTTTAATGTTTCATTTTTAATTGCTAATGTTTGTTGTAAATTTTAATATTTCGTTTTTAATTGTTAAATTTATGTGAATTTTTAATGGTTTTCTTTTTGTAATTTTTAAATATTTTGTTAGGTTATGTTAGGTTAGGTTAGGTTCGTTTCATTGACATAGTCATTGACATAGTTATGTCAATGACTATCTTCTTCAATTAAAGCCACGTAAAAGTGAAGCTCTACGCAAACAGCCCAGCTTCGATCCAAGACCTCAAAGATGGAATTCGTGAGATCGAGGACATAAGACAGCCACTTTGCGAATTGGTAATAATAAATTTCATGAAAAGGAAAATGCCATGTGAGCGCGGTTGTGGTAGTTATATGTTAAAATTTTTGTTTAATTTTTAATTTTAAATTGTTAATGATAGATTGATATTTTTTTTGTAAATAATGTTTGTTGTTTGGTTAGGTAAGGTTAGGTTTGGTTAGGTTAGGTTAGGTATGGTTTTTTTAATAGTTAATAATTTTTGTTAATAATAATTTAAATGCTAATTGATAATGTATAACATCGTTATTGTTATAGTCAATTGTAATTTTTAATGTTTCATTTTTAATTGCTAATGTTTATTGTAAATTATGTTTCGTTTATAATTGTTAAATGTAAATTTTTAATTGTTTTGTTTTTTGTAATTTGTAAATATTTGGTTGGGTTATGTTAGGCTAAGTAAGGTTTGTTTGGTTAGGTAAGGTTATTGTTATTGTTATTGTTATTGTTATTGTTATTGTTATTGTTATTGTTATTGTTATTGTTATTGTTATTGTTATTGTTATTGTTATTGTTATTGTTATTGTTATTGTTATTGTTATTGTTATTGTTATTGTTATTGTTATTGTTATTGTTATTGTTATTGTTATTGTTATTGTTATTGTTATTGTTATTGTTATTGTTATTGTTATTGTTATTGTTATTGTTATTGTTATTGTTATTGTTATTGTTATTGTTATTGTTATTGTTATTGTTATTGTTATTGTTATTGTTATTGTTATTGTTATTGTTATTGTTATTGTTATTTTTAATGTTTCATTTTTAATTGCTAATGTTTATTGTAAATTTTAATGTTTCGTTTATAATTGTTAAATGTGAATTTTTAATTGTTTTGTTTTTTGTAATTTTTAAATATTTGGTCAGGTTATGTTAGGTTAGGTTAGGTTTGTTTGGTTAGGTTAGGTTATTAATATTGTTATTGTTATTGTTATTGTTATTGTTATTGTTATTGTTATTGTTATTGTTATTGTTATTGTTATTGTTATTGTTATTGTTATTGTTATTGTTATTGTTATTGTTATTGTTATTGTTATTGTTATTGTTATTGTTATTGTTATTGTTATTGTTATTGTTATTGTTATTGTTATTGTTATTGTTATTGTTATTGTTATTGTTATTGTTATTGTTATTGTTATTGTTATTGTTATTGTTATTGTTATTGTTATTGTTATTGTTATTGTTATTGTTAATGTTATTGTTATTGTTATTGTTATTGTTATTGTTATTGTTATTGTTATTGTTATTGTTATTGTTATTGTTATTGTTATTGTTATTGTTATTGACATAGTCATTGACATAGTCATTGACATAGTCATTGACATAGTTAAAATTTAAAATAAATTATTGTTAATTGTTACAATTTTTATTTAATTTTTAATTTAAAATTGTTAATGATAGATTGATATTTTTTTTGGTAAATAATGTTTGTTGTTTGGTTAGGTAAGGTTAGGTTTGGTTAGGTTAGGTTAGGTATGGTTTTTTTAATAGTTAATAATTTTTGTTAATAATAATTTAAATGCTAATTGATAATGTATAACATCGATATTGTTATTGTTGTTGTTATAGTTAATTGTAATTTTTAATGTTTCATTTTTAATTGCTAATGTTTGTTGTAAATTTTAATATTTCGTTTTTAATTGTTAAATTTATGTGAATTTTTAATGGTTTTCTTTTTGTAATTTTTAAATATTTTGTTAGGTTATGTTAGGTTAGGTTAGGTTCGTTTCATTGACATAGTCATTGACATAGTTATGTCAATGACTATCTTCTTCAATTAAAGCCACGTAAAAGTGAAGCTCTACGCAAACAGCCCAGCTTCGATCCAAGACCTCAAAGATGGAATTCGTGAGATCGAGGACATAAGACAGCCACTTTGCGAATTGGTAATAATAAATTTCATGAAAAGGAAAATGCCATGTGAGCGCGGTTGTGGTAGTTATATGTTAAAATTTTTGTTTAATTTTTAATTTTAAATTGTTAATGATAGATTGATATTTTTTTTGTAAATAATGTTTGTTGTTTGGTTAGGTAAGGTTAGGTTTGGTTAGGTTAGGTTAGGTATGGTTTTTTTAATAGTTAATAATTTTTGTTAATAATAATTTAAATGCTAATTGATAATGTATAACATCGTTATTGTTATAGTCAATTGTAATTTTTAATGTTTCATTTTTAATTGCTAATGTTTATTGTAAATTATGTTTCGTTTATAATTGTTAAATGTAAATTTTTAATTGTTTTGTTTTTTGTAATTTGTAAATATTTGGTTGGGTTATGTTAGGCTAAGTAAGGTTTGTTTGGTTAGGTAAGGTTATTGTTATTGTTATTGTTATTGTTATTGTTATTGTTATTGTTATTGTTATTGTTATTGTTATTGTTATTGTTATTGTTATTGTTATTGTTATTGTTATTGTTATTGTTATTGTTATTGTTATTGTTATTGTTATTGTTATTGTTATTGTTATTGTTATTGTTATTGTTATTGTTATTGTTATTGTTATTGTTATTGTTATTGTTATTGTTATTGTTATTGTTATTGTTATTGTTATTGTTATTGTTATTGTTATTGTTATTGTTATTGTTATTGTTATTGTTATTGTTATTGTTATTGTTATTGTTATTGTTATTGTTATTGTTATTGTTATTGTTATTGTTATTGTTATTGTTATTGTTATTGTTATTGTTATTGACATAGTCATTGACATAGTCATTGACATAGTCATTGACATAGTTAAAATTTAAAATAAATTATTGTTAATTGTTACAATTTTTATTTAATTTTTAATTTAAAATTGTTAATGATAGATTGATATTTTTTTTGGTAAATAATGTTTGTTGTTTGGTTAGGTAAGGTTAGGTTTGGTTAGGTTAGGTTAGGTATGGTTTTTTTAATAGTTAATAATTTTTGTTAATAATAATTTAAATGCTAATTGATAATGTATAACATCGATATTGTTATTGTTGTTGTTATAGTTAATTGTAATTTTTAATGTTTCATTTTTAATTGCTAATGTTTGTTGTAAATTTTAATATTTCGTTTTTAATTGTTAAATTTATGTGAATTTTTAATGGTTTTCTTTTTGTAATTTTTAAATATTTTGTTAGGTTATGTTAGGTTAGGTTAGGTTCGTTTCATTGACATAGTCATTGACATAGTTATGTCAATGACTATCTTCTTCAATTAAAGCCACGTAAAAGTGAAGCTCTACGCAAACAGCCCAGCTTCGATCCAAGACCTCAAAGATGGAATTCGTGAGATCGAGGACATAAGACAGCCACTTTGCGAATTGGTAATAATAAATTTCATGAAAAGGAAAATGCCATGTGAGCGCGGTTGTGGTAGTTATATGTTAAAATTTTTGTTTAATTTTTAATTTTAAATTGTTAATGATAGATTGATATTTTTTTTGTAAATAATGTTTGTTGTTTGGTTAGGTAAGGTTAGGTTTGGTTAGGTTAGGTTAGGTATGGTTTTTTTAATAGTTAATAATTTTTGTTAATAATAATTTAAATGCTAATTGATAATGTATAACATCGTTATTGTTATAGTCAATTGTAATTTTTAATGTTTCATTTTTAATTGCTAATGTTTATTGTAAATTATGTTTCGTTTATAATTGTTAAATGTAAATTTTTAATTGTTTTGTTTTTTGTAATTTGTAAATATTTGGTTGGGTTATGTTAGGCTAAGTAAGGTTTGTTTGGTTAGGTAAGGTTATTGTTATTGTTATTGTTATTGTTATTGTTATTGTTATTGTTATTGTTATTGTTATTGTTATTGTTATTGTTATTGTTATTGTTATTGTTATTGTTATTGTTATTGTTATTGTTATTGTTATTGTTATTGTTATTGTTATTGTTATTGTTATTGTTATTGTTATTGTTATTGTTATTGTTATTGTTATTGTTATTGTTATTGTTATTGTTATTGTTATTGTTATTGTTATTGTTATTGTTATTGTTATTGTTATTGTTATTGTTATTGTTATTGTTATTGTTATTGTTATTGTTATTGTTATTGTTATTGTTATTGTTATTGTTATTGTTATTTTTAATGTTTCATTTTTAATTGCTAATGTTTATTGTAAATTTTAATGTTTCGTTTATAATTGTTAAATGTGAATTTTTAATTGTTTTGTTTTTTGTAATTTTTAAATATTTGGTCAGGTTATGTTAGGTTAGGTTAGGTTTGTTTGGTTAGGTTAGGTTATTAATATTGTTATTGTTATTGTTATTGTTATTGTTATTGTTATTGTTATTGTTATTGTTATTGTTATTGTTATTGTTATTGTTATTGTTATTGTTATTGTTATTGTTATTGTTATTGTTATTGTTATTGTTATTGTTATTGTTATTGTTATTGTTATTGTTATTGTTATTGTTATTGTTATTGTTATTGTTATTGTTATTGTTATTGTTATTGTTAATGTTATTGTTATTGTTATTGTTATTGTTATTGTTATTGTTATTGTTATTGTTATTGTTATTGTTATTGTTATTGTTATTGTTATTGTTATTGTTATTGACATAGTCATTGACATAGTCATTGACATAGTCATTGACATAGTTAAAATTTAAAATAAATTATTGTTAATTGTTACAATTTTTATTTAATTTTTAATTTAAAATTGTTAATGATAGATTGATATTTTTTTTGGTAAATAATGTTTGTTGTTTGGTTAGGTAAGGTTAGGTTTGGTTAGGTTAGGTTAGGTATGGTTTTTTTAATAGTTAATAATTTTTGTTAATAATAATTTAAATGCTAATTGATAATGTATAACATCGATATTGTTATTGTTGTTGTTATAGTTAATTGTAATTTTTAATGTTTCATTTTTAATTGCTAATGTTTGTTGTAAATTTTAATATTTCGTTTTTAATTGTTAAATTTATGTGAATTTTTAATGGTTTTCTTTTTGTAATTTTTAAATATTTTGTTAGGTTATGTTAGGTTAGGTTAGGTTCGTTTCATTGACATAGTCATTGACATAGTTATGTCAATGACTATCTTCTTCAATTAAAGCCACGTAAAAGTGAAGCTCTACGCAAACAGCCCAGCTTCGATCCAAGACCTCAAAGATGGAATTCGTGAGATCGAGGACATAAGACAGCCACTTTGCGAATTGGTAATAATAAATTTCATGAAAAGGAAAATGCCATGTGAGCGCGGTTGTGGTAGTTATATGTTAAAATTTTTGTTTAATTTTTAATTTTAAATTGTTAATGATAGATTGATATTTTTTTTGTAAATAATGTTTGTTGTTTGGTTAGGTAAGGTTAGGTTTGGTTAGGTTAGGTTAGGTATGGTTTTTTTAATAGTTAATAATTTTTGTTAATAATAATTTAAATGCTAATTGATAATGTATAACATCGTTATTGTTATAGTCAATTGTAATTTTTAATGTTTCATTTTTAATTGCTAATGTTTATTGTAAATTATGTTTCGTTTATAATTGTTAAATGTAAATTTTTAATTGTTTTGTTTTTTGTAATTTGTAAATATTTGGTTGGGTTATGTTAGGCTAAGTAAGGTTTGTTTGGTTAGGTAAGGTTATTGTTATTGTTATTGTTATTGTTATTGTTATTGTTATTGTTATTGTTATTGTTATTGTTATTGTTATTGTTATTGTTATTGTTATTGTTATTGTTATTGTTATTGTTATTGTTATTGTTATTGTTATTGTTATTGTTATTGTTATTGTTATTGTTATTGTTATTGTTATTGTTATTGTTATTGTTATTGTTATTGTTATTGTTATTGTTATTGTTATTGTTATTGTTATTGTTATTGTTATTGTTATTGTTATTGTTATTGTTATTGTTATTGTTATTGTTATTGTTATTGTTATTGTTATTGTTATTGTTATTGTTATTGTTATTGTTATTGTTATTGTTATTGTTATTGTTATTGTTATTGTTATTGTTATTATTGTTATTATTGTTATTATTGTTATTGTTATTCTCTTTATTCATTTCTGTAACATAAAAAATACATTTTTAAATATTATTTTATAAAAAAAAAACATTTAAAAATATAAAATTTAGAAGCCCACCGGTATCGGGAACAGGGTCCAAGCTACCGGTGGTCAGGGCTCCAGAGAAAGGAACCTCCTGACAATGCGCGCCGTGTCCAGTAGTACTGCCTTCTGAATCAAGCGCTTGATCCAGCCACCTAACGAGAGCCTCTTAAGATGTTGATCGAGGCTCTTGGCTATTAGGCCATTGGCAGAAACAACTATCGGCACAATGATCGCTGAGTCCACATCCCACATGTCGACAACCTCGCGAGCCAAGTCGATATACTTAATTTGTTTATCTTTCTCGGCCTTCACGAGGTTCCCGTCATGCGGGACAGTAACGTCAATGATCATTGCGCGCCGCTCCAATCGATCCACCACCACTATATCAGGCTTGTTTGCTACTACAGTCCTGTCAGTGATGATGGATCGATCCCAGTACAATGTGATATTGCCATCTTCGAGAACTGGGTCGGGCACATACCTGTAGTACGGTACTTCAGATTCTACGAGGCCGTATCTCAGAGCAAGTTGCTGATGGATAATCCTGGCCACGAGGTTGTGCCTATGCAAGTACTCTTCGTTAGCAAGACGAGAACAACCAGAGATAATGTGTCGGATCGATTCTCCCGGCAAGTGACACGCCCGACATATGTCAACCGTACCATCTTTCACAATAAATCTCCGATAATTCTTCGTCATGATAACTTCGTCCATAATTGCACAGACAAAACCTTCGGTTTCCCCAAATAGGTCACCGAATCGCAGCCAGGATACGGACGCTAAAAAGTCTACATCGGGCCCATGCAGGGCCCGGAAAAACCGTCCGTGAAGCTCCTTACTCTGCCATACCTCCTCGCGATCCTTCGTCTCAAGTACTACAGGTTTGCGCCAGTTCTCTTTACCTAAGGAGAGCGGAGTGAGGTCCTTGTCCACAGCGACCACATCTCGGTGCATCCCCACGTCAGCTTTAAGGAAATATTCCCTGAGGCTGTATATCTCGCGGTTGTGGAGAGACTTAGCATTAAGAAAGCCTCGTCCTCCACATTTCCGCGGGATATACAGTCTCATCACTGATGATCTCGGGTGATGCATCCGATATGCCGTCAACAATGTACGGACCTTCCTATCCAGGGCGTCGAGTTCCGTTTGAGTCCATTTGAGTATGCCGAAAGAGTACATCAACACCGGCATGACCCAACCATTAAAGGCGCGCACCTTATTTCCGCCTGACAAAAGACTATTGAAAACTTTGTTCAGGCGACCAAAGAAGCGCTCCTTCAATGATTGCTTCACGCCAGCGACATTAATGCCTAACGCTTCCGACATACCCAAATATTTGTATGTCTCAGTTGAAGAAAGGGATCTAAGGTTTATTGAATCTGAGAGTTGAACTCCCTCAGATTCCATAATCTTCCCTCGCTTGACATGCATGACCGCACATTTGTCCACACCGAATTCCATCCTGATGGCACTACTGAATGTTTCTGTTACCTTCAGTAGCTCCTTCAGTTGCAAATCATTGGGGGCAAAGAGTTTCAAATCATCCATGTAAAGGAGGTGCGATATTACCTGACCTCCTCTCTTCAACCGATAACCCAGGCCTGAATCCTCCAGCAAAGTGCTCAGAGGATTCAAGGCTAGGCAGAACCAAAGCGGACTCAAACTATCGCCCTGGAATGCCCCGCTCAATCCTTATCGGTTCGCTATTCACCCGGAAATGTCGACATCCTGGATAGCGAAGTACCGTCCTCCATTGCCCCATGCACGACTTCAAGAAGGTGCACAGAGTTGCATCAATCTTATACAACTCCAGCACCCTCGTGAGCCAAGCATGTGGCACGGAGTCATAGGCCTTCTTGTAGTCTATCCAACATGTCGACAAGTCCTTTCGGGATCGGCGAACCTGTTGGTTGATGGCCATATCAATCAGGAGTAGCTCCTTAGTACCGCGGGACCCATTCCTACATCCATTTTGAGAGGGAGACATGATATTATTAATCTCTATATGTTTGTTGATTTTAGCTCTCAAAATAGATGTAAGAACTTTATAGACCGTCGGTAAACATGTGATCGGTCTATAGTTTTTGGGTTCCGCTGTACTACCTGACTTATGGAGCAGGTGGGTTATACCTGTTGTTAAAAACTGGGGTAGCGTTCCTGATTCCAAGGCCGACTGGAACCGGGACGCTAAGCAAGCATGCGAACCTCTAAACCATTTAATCCAGAAGTTGTGCAGTCCGTCCGGCCCTGGAGATTTCCAATTAGGCAACGAACGAACCACACAACCTACATCTTGGGGGCTGATTGTAATTGCCCCCATTTCTGGTATCGCCTCGCACGCTCGCTCAATGCTCCGGATCCAATCGCCCTCAGTGTGTCCGACAGGCACCGACCAGATGCTGCGCCAGAATGAGCACATGGCGTCATCATCCGGCAAGCACGTATCAGACACACTTTGAATCGGTTGCTCCCAAGTTCTGTATACCCACCTTTCATCACTCTGGAACGTGCGATTCAGAGCATATCGATCCACCCGTCGCCTATACCGACGTATACGGCTTGCCCATGCATACACCTTCTGCTTCAGAAAGTCGATGCGCTCTGTGACTCGAGACATATAGTCTCGAGGACTAGTATTAGTCCCCGAGAATGCCCGTCTCACAAAGCGCATCACTCTTGGGCGAGTATTGCCCTCTCTGAAGCAGATAAGTTTGCCGATGAGCACTCTGGCCTCGCTAATGCGCCTCTCAATTCTGTACTGCCACGCTGGTACGGTCGGTTTCGGTCGTGTAGCTTTGTCATTATTAGGGAATTTGACATGAGCTACACGACATACCGCAACAGCCGCGCAATACAGAATCGAATGCACATCAACGAGGTCTTCGCAGTCATCAAAATAATTTGATAACTGCGAATCCAGAGCACACACCAGCACCCTATTTTTATTATGCATGGGCAAGCGAGGTAAGCGTGGTCTAAGTTCGGGGGGAACAGATCGATACTCCCGAATCGCACTCTCCAAAGCGCTCCTTAATTCGTCATTGCACTGGGTACTTACTTGAGAAACCATGTCATCACCCCCCTCATCATTATGACTGGAGGTTGGCATTACAAGTGGCTCAACACTCACAGTCTGTGACGGAAGGGCAATGACACGGCTTCCCTGCATTTCAGTTCGCAGGCGATCAAGCACAGTGTCATCCAACATATGGTTACGCTGGATAACACGCACCTGATCCGACAGTCGTTGCGCCGAAACGTTGATAACTGGCTCAAGCACCTGAAACAGAGAGAGCATCCGAACACGGTACGCGGTCAGATTATTTCCCCCCTCTGTAGCCCCATAGTATGCGCGCATGACGTTCCCATTAATAGATTGCGTCCATCGCATGCGCGCACTTCCACCGGGAGCGGGGACCCTATCAGAGGCCGGTGGGCCTCGAAGTCCTAGGCAATCCAGTGGCCGGCGACCTCCATTATTATTATTATTGTTATTGTTATTGTTATTGTTATTGTTATTGTTATTGTTATTGTTATTGTTATTGTTATTGTTATTGTTATTGTTATTGTTATTGTTATTGTTATTGTTATTGTTATTGTTATTGTTATTGTTATTGTTATTGTTATTGTTATTGTTATTGACATAGTCATTGACATAGTCATTGACATAGTTAAAATTTAAAATAAATTGTTGTTAATTGTTAAAATTTTTATTTAATTTTTAATTTTAAATTGTTAATGATAGATTGATATTTTTTTTGTAAATAATGTTTGTTGTTTGGTTAGGTAAGGTTAGGTTTGGTTAGGTTAGGTTAGGTATGGTTTTTTTAATAGTTAATAATTTTTGTTAATAATAATTTAAATGCTAATTGATAATGTATAACATCGATATTGTTATTGTTGTTGTTATAGTTAATTGTAATTTTTAATGTTTTATTTTTAATTGCTAATGTTTGTTGTAAATTTTAATGTTTCGTTTTTAATTGTTAAATTTATGTGAATTTTTAATTGTTTTCTTTTTTGTAATCTTTAAATATTTGGTTAGGTTATGTTAGGTTAGGTTAGGTTCGTTTCATTGACATAGTCATTGACATAGTTATATGTCAATGACTATCTTCTTCAATTAAAGCCACGTAAAAGTGAAGCTCTACGCAAACAGCCCAGCTTCGATCCAAGACCTCAAAGATGGAATTCGTGAGATCGAGGACATAAGACAGCCACTTTGCGAATTGGTAATAATAAATTTCATGAAAAGGAAAATGCCATGTGAGCGCGGTTGTGGTAGTTAATTGTTAAAATTTTTGTTTAATTTTTAATTTTAAATTGTTAATGATAGATTGATATTTTTTTTGTAAATAATGTTTGTTGTTTGGTTAGGTAAGGTTAGGTTTGGTTAGGTTAGGTTAGGTATGGTTTTTTTAATAGTTAATAATTTTTGTTAATAATAATTTAAATGCTAATTGATAATGTATAACATTGTTATTGTTATAGTCAATTGTAATTTTTAATGTTTCATTTTTAATTGCTAATATTTATTGTAAATTTTAATGTTTCGTTTATAATTGTTAAATGTGAATTTTTAATTGTTTTGTTTTTTGTAATTTTTAAATATTTGGTTAGGTTATGTTAGGTTAGGTTAGGTTTGTTTGGTTCGGTTATTAATATTGTTATTGTTATTGTTATTAATATTGTTATTGTTATTGTTATTGCTATTGCTATTGCTATTGTTATTGTTATTGTTATTGTTATTGTTATTGTTATTGTTATTGTTATTGTTATTGTTATTGTTATTGTTATTGTTATTGTTATTGTTATTGTTATTGTTATTGTTATTGTTATTGTTATTGTTATTGTTATTGTTATTGTTATTGTTATTGTTATTGTTATTGTTATTGTTATTGTTATTGTTATTGTTATTGTTATTGTTATTGTTATTGTTATTGTTATTGTTATTGTTATTGTTATTGTTATTGTTATTGTTATTGTTATTGTTATTGTTATTGTTATTGTTATTGTTATTGTTATTGTTATTGTTATTGTTATTGTTATTGTTATTGTTATTGTTATTGTTATTGTTATTGTTATTGTTATTGTTATTGTTATTGTTATTGTTATTGTTATTGTTATTGTTATTGTTATTGTTATTGTTATTGTTATTGTTATTGTTAATGTTATTGACATAGTCATTGACATAGTCATTGACATAGTTAAAGTTTAAAATAAATTATTGTTAATTGTTAAAATTTTTATTTAATTTTTAATTTAAAATTGTTAACGATAGATTGATATTTTTTTTGGTAAATAATGTTTGTTGTTTGGTTAGGTAAGGTTAGGTTTGCTTAGGTTAGGTTAGGTATGGTTTTTTTAATAGTTAATAATTTTTGTTAATAATAATTTTAATGCTTATTGATAATGTATAACATCGATATTGTTATTGTTGTTGTTATAGTTAATTGTAATTTTTAATGTTTCATTTTTAATTGCTAATGTTTGTTGTAAATTTTAATATTTCGTTTTTAATTGTTAAATTTATGTGAATTTTTAATTGTTTTCTTTTTTGTAATTTTTAAATATTTGGTTAGGTTATGTTAGGTTAGGTTAGGTTCGTTTCATTGACATAGTTATTGACATAGTTATGTCAATGACTATCTTCTTCAATTAAAGCCACGTAAAAGTGAAGCTCTACGCAAACAGCCCAGCTTCGATCCAAGACCGCAAAGATGGAATTCGTGAGATCGAGGACATAAGACAGCCACTTTGCGAATTGGTAATAATAAATTTCATGAAAAGGAAAATGCCATGTGAGCGCGGTTGTGGTAGTTAATTGTTAAAATTTTTGTTTAATTTTTAATTTTAAATTGTTAATAATAGATTGATATTTTTTTTGTAAATAATGTTTGTTGTTTGGTTAGGTAAGGTTTTTTTTTTTTTTTTTTTTTTTTTTTTTTTTTTTTTTTTTTTTTTTTTTGGTGAGTGGGAAATCATCCAATGACTGCTCCCGTCCTGGGTGCGACGGGAGGGCGTGTCAGACTCTTACTGACTAAAACCCACTCATGTTCCTTCGATTGCCCTTTATGTTCCAGGGTCACGGTAACCACTATAAACATTCCGCAACCCCGGCAGGCGTTGGCCCTGTTGGGCCCCTTCCTGTGCTGACTCCTTCTCTTTGAGGCGCGCGTGGAACAAAACGCGCCGTCTACGCGGTCCTGGTCCTAGCCGGGCGGCGAGCTACCCATCGCTCGCCATCCGCAGAACCGCGCCTACGGTGGCCGGTAGTCGTCTTGCGACTCTCGACGTCTTCGCCTGGGTCTTAGTCCGGGGCGAGAGGCTCGTCGTTGCCTCTCGCGCGCCGCCGCTTCCTTCACTAGCATAACTGCTTCGCAGAAGGAGGCGACAGCATCCCATTCCGTCTCGCCCCGAAGCATGGCCTGAACCAGCGCCGGGCGCGAGAGGTCACCGCCGCCGATCGCCTCTACGAGGACACGTCGATGGTCCGCCCATGCGCGGCACACCTCCACCGTGTGCTCGACCGTGTCCTCCAGGCGACCGTTACTGCAGTGGTGACACCCTGGCGTCGCTTCCGCCCGAATCCGACACAGGAACCTCCCGAACTGACCATGTCCGGTGAGGACCTGTGTCAAGCGAAACGTGAGAGTGCCATGACGCCTCTCCAGCCACTCCTCAAAGAGGGGACTTACCGCCGCTATAACGGCGTGCCCAGCACTAGGTTGCGACAGTCGTTGTCTCCATTCCGCCATGAGATCTCGCCGGAGCTCCGTGAGCCGTGCCGCGATAACCCGCGGCATCGGGACTTCACCCCGGCGTTGCACTTCCACGCGCCACTCGTACGTGTGTGCAAGGACTGTTGCCTCCAGATCCCACGGCGGGACGCCGGCAAGGAGGCATGCCGCCTCACAGGAGACCGTGCGGTATCCCCGCACCATGCGAATGGCCATGACCGTCTGGGACGCCCTCAAAAGTCGGGCCGGAGCCGCGGCTAGATTGGGCGCCCACACCGGAGCCCCGTAGAGGGCCATGGACCGCACGATCCCCGTGTAGAGCCTCCGGCAGGAGGCGTTTGGGCTACCGAGATTGGGCAGGAGCCGCTTGAGGGCAGCTCCGGCCTTCGCCAGTTTGGGGCCCAAACGTCGGAAGTGCTCCGTGAAGTTCCATCGGTTGTCGAGGACAAGTCCCAGGTACTTTATCGTCGACTCGACACCGATGTGAACCCCTCCCACCGTTATCTGTGACCCCGGAGGTGGCCGGTGCCGAGGGCCATGAAAACACATGGCCTCGGACTTGTGCAGGGCCACCTCGAGTCCCAGCTGCCGGATCCTCTCCACGACTGTCGCAACTCCACTTGTCATCAAGTCGGCCGCCGCCTGGAACGACCCTCCCTGCGCTAGGACTAGCGTGTCGTCAGCGTAGCACACTACGCTGACACCATCGGGAAGGTCGGCGCGCAGCACCCAGTCGTACCCGATGTCCCACAGGAGCGGCCCCAGGACCGATCCCTGTGGAACACCGCACGACATCCCTCGTCGACTCCACACTCCCTCGTGACCGGGGTAGATGACGGCCCTGTCCGTCAGATAGGCCTCGACCACACGACAGAGGTAAGCAGGCATCCGGTGATACCGGAGTGCCGCCACTATGCACCCCCAAGGCAGGGTGTTAAAGGCGTTGGCGATGTCGAGAGACACCGCCAAGACGACCCTGCCCTGTGCCACCGCATCCCCTGTCGTAAGGGCTCGCACGCGCATGATGGCGTCCACCGTGGAGCGTCCTCTACGGAAGCCGAACTGACCGTCCGCCAGATCCGGCCCCACCCGCACCAGCCGCTCGACGAGGCGGCTCGCAATCACTCTCTCCAAGAGCTTTGCCGCCTCGTCGAGCAAAACGATGGGCCGGTACGCGGACGGAGAGTCCGCAGGACGCCCCGGCTTCGGTATGAGGACCAGCTTCCCTGTCTTCCAACGAAGTGGGAACTGGTCCTCCTCCAAGCATGCGCTAAAGAGCCCCCTTAGTCGAGGCCCGAGAGCCCCTAAGGCCAGGACCCAGGCCTTCCCTGGTAGGCCGTCGGGTCCTGGGGCGGTGTTCTTGGCCCTAAGCCTTAGCACCGCCACTCCCAGTTCTACCTCGGTCACCTCTGGAACGTCGTCGTCGTCGCCGTCGCGGTCCGCATCGGACACCGCCGGTGGCGGAGCCATGAGCGGGGGAGAAAACTCCCCCCGCGAAGGGAACAGAGCGCTCACAACGCCCTCTACGACCTGGGGCCGGAGACTCTGCGTCAGCGGGGGGCCCGCGGTACGGAGCTTGCCCCGCACCGCCAAGTAGGGGCGCCCCCACGGATCTCTGTCCAGAGTCCCCAGCGTCTCTTGGCGGGCCGAAGCTTTGGCCCGCAATATCTCCAGTCGGAGGGCTTCCTTCGCCGCTCTGTACCCCTCGTACAGCTCCGCCTCAATGGCATCCGCATCCACAGGGCGGATACGGAGCCTGCGGTGTCTGGTGTACGGGCGTCGCGCAGCCACGCACGCCTCACGTAGTGACGTGATTTGCGGCGACCACCAGTACACCTGGCGCTGACCCCTTCCAGGCTGAACCCGGGGCATTGCCATGTCACAGATATCGGACATGGCCTCCTGGAACCACCCAGCCTCGGCATTGATGTCGGCAGGCCTGTCCGGTGATGACACCCAGGCCTGCACTATCGAGGCTTCCAGGAGAAGCTCCCGGTCCAGCTGCTTCAGCGCCCAACGCGGACCGCTTGGGGTCCGTCGGACCGGCGCAGCGGAGGTCTGGGCGGAGACGTCAAACCGGATGTACCGGTGGTCGGAGAACGTCTCCACCTCCTCCATTACGCGCCAGTCAACGACACGCGGTGACAGAGCGGGGCTGGCGAACGAGATGTCCACCACCGACTCACCCCGCATCCGCACACACGTGGGGACGGAACCCTGGTTCAGCACGACTAGGCCCGCCTCTAGGGCCCAGTTTTCCACCATTCTGCCCCGTGCATCAGTGTATCGGGAGCCCCAAGCCAAGTTCTTGGCATTGAAGTCCCCGAGAACGAGCACGGGGAGGGTTCGGAACCCGGCGACGACGACGCTCAGCTCCATAAGGGAGTTGTGGAGTTCGACGAGGGATCGGCTCGGGGAGAGATAGACGCCTACAACGGCGATCTCCCCGAACCGTGCCGCAACGCACCCCTGTGCCCTCTTGACGCCTTCGAGGGCTGGGGTACCGGCGGCGGCCGACGAGATGATGGTCACCGAGCCGCTCAGGTCCTCCACCCAAGAATCCCTGGGCGGGACAAAGTACGGCTCGGAGACCACGGCGATATTGATCGACCACTGCGCCATGCTCTGGAGCAACAGATCCTGAGCGGCGACGCAGTGGTTGATATTCGCCTGTAAGAGGCGCAATGGGGCCATTATTGGCACTCCATTGCGGCCTCAGTAGTCGCGGCTGCAGCGACAGACGCGGCAGCGGCGGGGACGACGGGAGCAACGGCGGCCGTGGGAGCGGCGGCAGCAGCGGGGGCAGCAGCGGGAGCGGCGGCAGAGGGCTTCCTGCCCTTGCCTCTGGTCCTGGCGGGTGGGGCGCAAGCCTTGCCCCCAGCCCGGTGATCAGCCGGCTTGCCAGCCGCCGCACATATGGAACAGTGCGGCGCGGCGGTACACGAGCCGGCCTTGTGACCGGATCGGACACCAACATGGTGCCCCACCTGGCACCTGTAGCACCTCAGAGGCCTGGGCTCCAACAGCTTGACCTGCGCCGAAACCCAGCCCACCAGTAACCTGCGGCCCTCCTCCGCAATGGCTTTTGCCGCCGGTGCGGGGCAACTCACGGTGACCGCTCCTACCCCGGAGCGGTCAGGGCGAATGGTGCCCACCCGTACGTCTTCAGTGGGGCACCCCCCCGCCTTGGCGACGGCGGCTGCCACCTCCTCCGCCTTGGTGGAGTCGTCCAGGCCCGAGATGCGCACATCTATGCGCATGGTAGGCCTGGACACTCGGACCTCCTCCACCGGCAACGACGCCCGGAGCTTTTCCGCCAGGGCGTCGGCGATGGGGCCGCTGGTGGCTCCGGGGACCTCCAGCATGCGGGCTCCGGTCGCCGTGACCCGGAGCCGCAGGCCTTCGGCTACGCCGATCTCAGCCAGGTCCACCGCCGCTTTCGCCCTCGAAAGGACGGACCCGTAGGTCACGCCCTTCTTCTCCGCCTCCGGCTGCAGGGTGATTACCACCGCTGCAGTCTTTGGAGTGCGGAGCCTGGCCGCAAGGCTATTAGCCTTGCGGCGCTCCCTCTGTCGTTGCCGCTTCCTCGTTGCTCTGGCCGCCTTGGCCGCCTTCTTCTTCTCCCCGGCCACTTGCCAGCGGCCGGCGTCGGCCGGAGGCTCGGCAGCCGACGAGGGATGGGGTGGCGGTGGGGCACGCTGTGCAGCTGCACTCGCTGCGGGTGCTCCCACCGCTTTGGGCTTCGCCGCCTTGCCCTTGCTGGGCGTTGCGGCCTTGCCCTTTGCCTGCTCCGGCGCGGCGGCACGTCGTGACGTGCTCGCCGCAGGAGTCGCGGCCACAGCGGCAAAAGACGCCGCTGGCCTTGCTGCCGACGCAGCCGGGACCGCACGACTGGCCGCGAGCGGGGGCCGGAGGACTATGCCTTCCAGCACCGAAAACCGGCGCTGGAAGTCCTCCATGCCCTTCAACACAGCTTGGAGCAGGTCCCGCTCCGACTCCTTGGGCTCCTCCGTGCGGGGCGCGTCCCCCCGGAGCCTGGCCAGTTCGGCGTGCAGCTTCCGGTTTTCTTCCCGGAGAGCTTCAAGAGCGGCCCGCATAGCGGCCAGCTCCTTATCCACCGCCGTAGGAGCCGAAGCCTCCGCATTCGCCGCTGCCAAAATCTTGGCAGTGGCATCGGCGATGGCCCTGTCCTTTGAGCCCTTCTTTTTTTTAAGGGCCACGGACATCAGCGCCGATGTCACCACCTCCAGTAGTCCATCCACGTGCTCCGGCCTGGAGCTCCCCGCGGTGGTGGATGCGCTGTCAATCTGCGCGGAGGCTGCCCCAGGGTGACGCCCCTCCTCAGCGAGCCTTTCGGCTCGCCGAGCTGCCTCCTGCGCGGGGAGCTTGCGCCCCCCTCCTCCAACACGGCCCGCACCCCGCCTGCTGGTGGGGATTTTGGGGGCCGGTGCCGCCGCTTCGCTGTCGGAGGACGACGAGGCGCCCTCCGTCATCGTCCGCTTTCTGCTGCGGCTCCTCTTTCCACGGATCGAGCTACCAGAGCTCGATCCGTCCGAGCTCGAGCTTCTTGAGCTCGAGCCCATTGCCGCATCGGTCTCCTTAGACCGCGCCTCTCCCTTACCTCCAGTTTTGTTTTTTTTTTAAAAAGTTGTTAATTTCAGACATATTTGGTCCCACGAGTGTGGGGGATTTAAAAAGTACACCCAGGGTAACCCCCTGTCCCTGGGCAAGTGTACATTTGTGACCCAACCAGAGGGTCCACCCGTTCCCTGGCTGGGGGTGCGCTAGAGACTGATGCGCCGTCCGAAAATAGACGACACTACTCCTCAGCCATTCGTACCTTCGCCACGCACCAGAACTTGGTATTAGAGGTAATTTTTTATAGAGGTTGTCTTCCTCGCGGCCCGGGCGGTTAAGCCAAGGCCCTCGACCCCCGTCGAAAGTCAGAGACATGACCGTAACAGTCTTCGGGGCTACGAGATCAACGGGGGCAGCTAGGGGTGACGACCCCCAGCTGCCTGCTCTGCGGCAGGGTGAGTGCACGCAGAGCCCGTTCCCCGACTCCAACACACACTGCCCTCTGCTACTCAGAGGGACAGGTGGTGGAGTCCTCCGCGACAGAATATTCGAAAATGTGCAACGAGACCCCACAGGCACAACGTACCGTTGCGAGTCGTTGCACACCTCCCGGGGTGCACCGTCCCTCGGACTGGCCTTCGCCCCGGACGTATCCATAAGCGAACTCCAGCCCTCGGGCACACGAGGAGGTTTTCTGTCCATGCACCCCATCTGTCCATGCACCCCAGGTAAGGTTAGCTTTAGTTAGGTTAGGTTAGGTATGGTTTTTTTAATAGTTATTAATTTTGTAATTGATAATGTATAACATCGTTATTGTTATTGTTATAGTCAATTGTAATTTTTAATGTTTCATTTTTAATTGCTAATGTTTATTGTAAATTTTAATGTTTCGTTTATAATTGTTAAATGTGAATTTTTAATTGTTTTGTTTTTTGTAATTTTTAAATATTTGGTTAGGTTATGTTAGGTTAGGTTAGGTTTGTTTGGTTAGGTTAGGTTATTAATATTGTTATTGTTATTGTTATTGTTATTGTTATTGTTATTGTTATTGTTATTGTTATTGTTATTGTTATTGTTATTGTTATTGTTATTGTTATTGTTATTGTTATTGTTATTGTTATTGTTATTGTTATTGTTATTGTTATTGTTATTGTTATTGTTATTGTTATTGTTATTGTTATTGTTATTGTTATTGTTATTGTTATTGTTATTGTTATTGTTATTGTTATTGTTATTGTTATTGTTATTGTTATTGTTATTGTTATTGTTATTGTTATTGTTATTGTTATTGTTATTGTTATTGTTATTGTTATTGTTATTGTTATTGTTATTGTTATTGTTATTGTTATTGTTATTGTTATTGTTATTGTTTTTGTTTTTGTTTTTGTTTTTGTTATTGTTTTTGTTATTGTTATTGTTATTGTTGTTGTTATTGTTATTGACATAGTCATTGACATGGTCATTGACATAGTCATTGACATAGTCATTGACATAGTCATTGGCATAGTCATTGACATAGTTAAAATTTAAAATAAATTATTGTTAATTGTTAAAATTTTTATTTAATTTTTAATTTAAAATTGTTAATGATAGATTGATATTTTTTTTGGTAAATAATGTTTGTTGTTTGGTTAGGTAAGGTTAGGTTTGCTTAGGTTAGGTTAGGTATGGTTTTTTTAATAGTTAATAATTTTTGTTAATGATAATTTAAATGCTAATTGATAATGTATAACATCGATATTGTTATTGTTGTTGTTATAGTTAATTGTAATTTTTAATGTTTCATTTTTAATTGCTAATGTTTGTTGTAAATTTTAATGTTTCGTTTTTAATTGTTAAATTTATGTGAATTTTTAATTGTTTTCTTTTTTGTAATTTTTAAATATTTGGTTAGGTTATGTTAGGTTAGGTTAGGTTCGTTTTATTGACATAATCATTGACATAGTCATTGACATAGTCATTGACATAGTCATTGACATAGTCATTGACATAGTCATTAACATAGTCATTGACATAGTCATTGACATGGTCATTGACATAGTCATTGACATAGTTATGTCAATGACTATCTTCTTCAATTTAAAGCCACGTAAAAGTGAAGCTCTACGCAAACAGCCCAGCTTCGATCCAAGACCTCAAAGATGGAATTCGTGAGATCGAGGACATAAGACAGCCACTTTGCGAATTGGTAATAATAAATTTCATGAAAGGAAAATGCCATGTGAGCGCGGTTGTGGTAGTTAATTGTTAAAATTTTTGTTTAATTTTTAATTTTAAATTGTTAATGATAGATTGATATTTTTTTTGTAAATAATGTTTGTTGTTTGGTTAGGTAAGGTTAGGTTTGGTTAGGTTAGGTTAGGTATGGTTTTTTTAATAGTTAATAATTTTTGTTAATAATAATTTAAATGCTAATTGATAATGTATAACATCGTTATTGTTATAGTCAATTGTAATTTTTAATGTTTCATTTTTAATTGCTAATGTTTATTGTAAATTATGTTTCGTTTATAATTGTTAAATGTAAATTTTTAATTGTTTTGTTTTTTGTAATTTTTAAATATTTGGTTAGGTTATGTTAGGCTAAGTAAGGTTTGTTTGGTTAGGTAAGGTTATTAATATTATTATTGTTATTGTTATTGTTATTGTTATTGTTATTGTTATTGTTATTGTTAATGTTATTGTTATTGTTATTGTTATTGTTATTGTTATTGTTATTGTTATTGTTATTGTTATTGTTATTGTTATTGTTATTGTTATTGTTATTGTTATTGTTATTGTTATTGTTATTGTTATTGTTATTGTTATTGTTATTGTTATTGTTATTGTTATTGTTATTGTTATTGTTATTGTTATTGTTATTGTTATTGTTATTGTTATTGTTATTGTTATTGTTATTGTTATTGTTATTGTTATTGTTATTGTTATTGTTATTGTTATTGTTATTGTTATTGTTATTGTTATTGTTATTGACATAGTCATTGACATGGTCATTGACATAGTCATTGACATAGTCATTGACATAGTCATTGGCATAGTCATTGACATAGTTAAAATTTAAAATAAATTATTGTTAATTGTTAAAATTTTTATTTAATTTTTAATTTAAAATTGTTAATGATAGATTGATATTTTTTTGGTAAATAATGTTTGTTGTTTGGTTAGGTAAGGTTAGGTTTGCTTAGGTTAGGTTAGGTATGGTTTTTTTAATAGTTAATAATTTTTGTTAATGATAATTTAAATGCTAATTGATAATGTATAACATCGATATTGTTATTGTTGTTGTTATAGTTAATTGTAATTTTTAATGTTTCATTTTTAATTGCTAATGTTTGTTGTAAATTTTAATGTTTCGTTTTTAATTGTTAAATTTATGTGAATTTTTAATTGTTTTCTTTTTTGTAATTTTTAAATATTTGGTTAGGTTATGTTAGGTTAGGTTAGGTTCGTTTTATTGATATAATCATTGACATAGTCATTGACATAGTCATTGACATAGTCATTGACATAGTCATTGACATAGTCATTAACATAGTCATTGACATAGTCATTGACATGGTCATTGACATAGTCATTGACATAGTTATGTCAATGACTATCTTCTTCAATTTAAAGCCACGTAAAAGTGAAGCTCTACGCAAACAGCCCAGCTTCGATCCAAGACCTCAAAGATGGAATTCGTGAGATCGAGGACATAAGACAGCCACTTTGCGAATTGGTAATAATAAATTTCATGAAAAGGAAAATGCCATGTGAGCGCGGTTGTGGTAGTTAATTGTTAAAATTTTTGTTTAATTTTTAATTTTAAATTGTTAATGATAGATTGATATTTTTTTTGTAAATAATGTTTGTTGTTTGGTTAGGTAAGGTTAGGTTTGGTTAGGTTAGGTTAGGTATGGTTTTTTTAATAGTTAATAATTTTTGTTAATAATAATTTAAATGCTAATTGATAATGTATAACATCGTTATTGTTATAGTCAATTGTAATTTTTAATGTTTCATTTTTAATTGCTAATGTTTATTGTAAATTATGTTTCGTTTATAATTGTTAAATGTAAATTTTTAATTGTTTTGTTTTTTGTAATTTTTAAATATTTGGTTAGGTTATGTTAGGCTAAGTAAGGTTTGTTTGGTTAGGTAAGGTTATTAATATTATTATTGTTATTGTTATTGTTATTGTTATTGTTATTGTTATTGTTATTGTTATTGTTATTGTTATTGTTATTGTTATTGTTATTGTTATTGTTATTGTTATTGTTATTGTTATTGTTATTGTTATTGTTATTGTTATTGTTATTGTTATTGTTATTGTTATTGTTATTGTTATTGTTATTGTTATTGTTATTGTTATTGTTATTGTTATTGTTATTGTTATTGTTATTGTTATTGTTATTGTTATTGTTATTGTTATTGTTATTGTTATTGTTATTGTTATTGTTATTGTTAATGTTATTGACATAGTCATTGACATAGTCATTGACATAGTCATTGACATAGTCATTGACATAGTCATTGACATAGTTAAAGTTTAAAATAAATTATTGTTAATTGTTAAAATTTTTATTTAATTTTTAATTTAAAATTGTTAACGATAGATTGATATTTTTTTTGGTAAATAATGTTTGTTGTTTGGTTAGGTAAGGTTAGGTTTGGTTAGGTTAGGTTAGGTATGGTTTTTTTAATAGTTAATAATTTTTGTTAATAATAATTTTAATGCTTATTGATAATGTATAACATCGATATTGTTATTGTTGTTGTTATAGTTAATTGTAATTTTTAATGTTTCATTTTTAATTGCTAATGTTTGTTGTAAATTTTAATGTTTCGTTTTTAATTGTTAAATTAATGTGAATTTTTAATTGTTTTCTTTTTTGTAATTTTTAAATATTTGGTTAGGTTATGTTAGGTTAGGTTAGGTTCGTTTCATTGACATAGTCATTGACATAGTTATGTCAATGACTATCTTCTTCAATTAAAGCCACGTAAAAGTGAAGCTCTACGCAAACAGCCCAGCTTCGATCCAAGACCTCAAAGATGGAATTCGTGAGATCGAGGACATAAGACAGCCACTTTGCGAATTGGTAATAATAAATTTCATGAAAAGGAAAATGCCATGTGAGCGCGGTTGTGGTAGTTAATTGTTAAAATTTTTGTTTAATTTTTAATTTTAAATTGTTAATAATAGATTGATATTTTTTTTGTAAATAATGTTTGTTGTTTGGTTAGGTAAGGTTAGGTTTAGTTAGGTTAGGTTAGGTATGGTTTTTTTAATAGTTAATAATTTTTGTTAATAATAATTTAAATACTAATTGATAATGTATAACATCGATATTGTTATTGTTGTTGTTATAGTTAATTGTAATTTTTAATGCTAATGTTTGTTGTAAATTTTAATGTTTCGTTTTTAATTGTTAAATTTATGTGAATTTTTAATTGTTTTCTTTTTTGTAATCTTTAAATATTTGGTTAGGTTATGTTAGGTTAGGTTAGGTTCGTTTCATTGACATAGTCATTGACATAGTTATATGTCAATGACTATAACTATATATATATACATAGTCATTGACATATAACTATGTCAATGACTATGTCAATGAAACGAACCTAACCTAACCTAACATAACCTAACCAAATATTTAAAGATTACAAAAAAGAAAACAATTAAAAATTCACATAAATTTAACAATTAAAAACGAAACATTAAAATTTACAACAAACATTAGCAATTAAAAATAAAACATTAAAAATTACAATTAACTATAACAACAACAATAACAATATCGATGTTATACATTATCAATTAGCATTTAAATTATTATTAACAAAAATTATTAACTATTAAAAAAACCATACCTAACCTAACCTAACTAAACCTAACCTTACCTAACCAAACAACAAACATTATTTACAAAAAAAATATCAATCTATTATTAACAATTTAAAATTAAAAATTAAACAAAAATTTTAACAATTAACTACCACAACCGCGCTCACATGGCATTTTCCTTTTCATGAAATTTATTATTACCAATTCGCAAAGTGGCTGTCTTATGTCCTCGATCTCACGAATTCCATCTTTGAGGTCTTGGATCGAAGCTGGGCTGTTTGCGTAGAGCTTCACTTTTACGTGGCTTTAAATTGAAGAAGATAGTCATTGACATAACTATGTCAATGACTATGTCAATGACCATGTCAATGACTATGTTAATGACTATGTCAATGACTATGTCAATGACTATGTCAATGACTATGTCAATGACTATGTCAATGATTATGTCAATAAAACGAACCTAACCTAACCTAACATAACCTAACCAAATATTTAAAAATTACAAAAAAGAAAACAATTAAAAATTCACATAAATTTAACAATTAAAAACGAAACATTAAAATTTACAACAAACATTAGCAATTAAAAATGAAACATTAAAAATTACAATTAACTATAACAACAACAATAACAATATCGATGTTATACATTATCAATTAGCATTTAAATTATCATTAACAAAAATTATTAACTATTAAAAAAACCATACCTAACCTAACCTAAGCAAACCTAACCTTACCTAACCAAACAACAAACATTATTTACCAAAAAAAATATCAATCTATCATTAACAATTTTAAATTAAAAATTAAATAAAAATTTTAACAATTAACAATAATTTATTTTAAATTTTAACTATGTTAATGACTATGTCAATGACTATGTCAATGACTATGTCAATGACTATGTCAATGACTATGTCAATGACCATGTCAATGACTATGTCAATAACAATAACAACAACAACAACAATAACAATAACAATAACAATAACAATAACAATAACAATGAATATAACAATGAATATAACAATAACAATAACAATAACAATAACAATAACAATAACAATAACAATAACAATAACAATAACAATAACAATAACAATAACAATAACAATAACAATAACAATAACAATAACAATAACAATAACAATAACAATAACAATAACAATAACAATAACAATAACAATAACAATAACAATAACAATAACAATAACAATAACAATAACAATAACAATAACAATAACAATAACAATAACAATAACAATAACAATAACAATAACAATAACAATAACAATAACAATAACAATAACAATAACAATAACAATAACAATAACAATAACAATAACAATAACAATAACAATAACAATAACAATAACAATAACAATAACAATAACAATAACAATAACAATAACAATAACAATAACAATAACAATAACAATAACAATAACAATAACAATAACAATAACAATAACAATATTAATAACCTAACCTAACCAAACAAACCTAACCTAACCTAACATAACCTAACCAAATATTTAAAAATTACAAAAAACAAAACAATTAAAAATTCACATTTAACAATTATAAACGAAACATTAAAATTTACAATAAATATTAGCAATTAAAAAAACATTAAAAATTACAATTGACTATAACAATAACAATGTTATACATTATCAATTAGCATTTAAATTATTATTAACAAAAATTATTAACTATTAAAAAAACCATACCTAACCTAACTTAACAAACCTACCTTACCTAACCAAACAACAAACATTATTTACAAAAAAAATATCAATCTATCATTAACAATTTAAAATTAAAAATTAAACAAAAATTTTAACAATTAACTACCACAACCGCGCTCACATGGCATTTTCCTTTCCATGAAATTTATTATTACCAATTCGCAAAGTGGCTGTCTTATGTCCTCGATCTCACGAATTCCATCTTTGAGGTCTTGGATCGAAGCTGGGCTGTTTGCGTAGAGCTTCACTTTTACGTGGCTTTAATTGAAGAAGATAGTCATTGACATATAACTATGTCAATGACTATGTCAATGAAACGAACCTAACCTAACCTAACATAACCTAACCAAATATTTAAAGATTACAAAAAAGAAAACAATTAAAAATTCACATAAATTTAACAATTAAAAACGAAACATTAAAATTTACAACAAACATTAGCATTAAAAATTACAATTAACTATAACAACAACAATAACAATATCGATGTTATACATTATCAATTAGTATTTAAATTATTATTAACAAAAATTATTAACTATTATTAAAAAAACCATACCTAACCTAACCTAACAAAACCTAACCTTACCTAACCAAACAACAAACATTATTTACAAAAAAAAATATCAATCTATTATTAACAATTTAAAATTAAAAATTAAACAAAAATTTTAACAATTAACTACCACAACCGCGCTCACATGGCATTTTCCTTTTCATGAAATTTATTATTACCAATTCGCAAAGTGGCTGTCTTATGTCCTCGATCTCACGAATTCCATCTTTGAGGTCTTGGATCGAAGCTGGGCTGTTTGCGTAGAGCTTCACTTTTACGTGGCTTTAATTGAAGAAGATAGTCATTGACATAACTATGTCAATGACTATGTCAATGAAACGAACCTAACCTAACCTAACATAACCTAACCAAATATTTAAAAATTACAAAAAAGAAAACAATTAAAAATTCACATTAATTTAACAATTAAAAACGAAACATTAAAATTTACAACAAACATTAGCAATTAAAAATGAAACATTAAAAATTACAATTAACTATAACAACAACAATAACAATATCGATGTTATACATTATCAATAAGCATTAAAATTATTATTAACAAAAATTATTAACTATTAAAAAAACCATACCTAACCTAACCTAACCAAACCTAACCTTACCTAACCAAACAACAAACATTATTTACCAAAAAAAATATCAATCTATCGTTAACAATTTTAAATTAAAAATTAAATAAAAATTTTAACAATTAACAATAATTTATTTTAAACTTTAACTATGTCAATGACTATGTCAATGACTATGTCAATGACTATGTCAATGACTATGTCAATGACTATGTCAATGACTATGTCAATGACTATGTCAATAACATTAACAATAACAATAACAATAACAATAACAATAACAATAACAATAACAATAACAATAACAATAACAATAACAATAACAATAACAATAACAATAACAATAACAATAACAATAACAATAACAATAACAATAACAATAACAATAACAATAACAATAACAATAACAATAACAATAACAATAACAATAACAATAACAATAACAATAACAATAACAATAACAATAACAATAACAATAACAATAACAATAACAATAACAATAACAATAACAATAACAATAACAATAACAATAACAATAACAATAACAATAACAATAACAATAACAATAACAATAACAATAACAATAACAATAACAATAACAATAACAATAACAATAACAATAACAATAACAATAACAATAACAATAACAATAACAATAACAATAACAATAACAATAACAATAACAATAACAATAACAATAACAATAACAATAACAATAACAATAACAATAACAATAATAATATTAATAACCTTACCTAACCAAACAAACCTTACTTAGCCTAACATAACCTAACCAAATATTTAAAAATTACAAAAAACAAAACAATTAAAAATTTACATTTAACAATTATAAACGAAACATAATTTACAATAAACATTAGCAATTAAAAATGAAACATTAAAAATTACAATTGACTATAACAATAACGATGTTATACATTATCAATTAGCATTTAAATTATTATTAACAAAAATTATTAACTATTAAAAAAACCATACCTAACCTAACCTAACCAAACCTAACCTTACCTAACCAAACAACAAACATTATTTACAAAAAAAATATCAATCTATCATTAACAATTTAAAATTAAAAATTAAACAAAAATTTTAACAATTAACTACCACAACCGCGCTCACATGGCATTTTCCTTTTCATGAAATTTATTATTACCAATTCGCAAAGTGGCTGTCTTATGTCCTCGATCTCACGAATTCCATCTTTGAGGTCTTGGATCGAAGCTGGGCTGTTTGCGTAGAGCTTCACTTTTACGTGGCTTTAAATTGAAGAAGATAGTCATTGACATAACTATGTCAATGACTATGTCAATGACCATGTCAATGACTATGTCAATGACTATGTTAATGACTATGTCAATGACTATGTCAATGACTATGTCAATGACTATGTCAATGACTATGTCAATGATTATATCAATAAAACGAACCTAACCTAACCTAACATAACCTAACCAAATATTTAAAAATTACAAAAAAGAAAACAATTAAAAATTCACATAAATTTAACAATTAAAAACGAAACATTAAAATTTACAACAAACATTAGCAATTAAAAATGAAACATTAAAAATTACAATTGACTATAACAATAACGATGTTATACATTATCAATTAGCATTTAAATTATTATTAACAAAAATTATTAACTATTAAAAAAACCATACCTAACCTAACCTAACCAAACCTAACCTTACCTAACCAAACAACAAACATTATTTACAAAAAAAATATCAATCTATCATTAACAATTTAAAATTAAAAATTAAACAAAAATTTTAACAATTAACTACCACAACCGCGCTCACATGGCATTTTCCTTTTCATGAAATTTATTATTACCAATTCGCAAAGTGGCTGTCTTATGTCCTCGATCTCACGAATTCCATCTTTGAGGTCTTGGATCGAAGCTGGGCTGTTTGCGTAGAGCTTCACTTTTACGTGGCTTTAAATTGAAGAAGATAGTCATTGACATAACTATGTCAATGACTATGTCAATGACCATGTCAATGACTATGTCAATGACTATGTTAATGACTATGTCAATGACTATGTCAATGACTATGTCAATGACTATGTCAATGACTATGTCAATGATTATGTCAATAAAACGAACCTAACCTAACCTAACATAACCTAACCAAATATTTAAAAATTACAAAAAAGAAAACAATTAAAAATTCACATAAATTTAACAATTAAAAACGAAACATTAAAATTTACAACAAACATTAGCAATTAAAAATGAAACATTAAAAATTACAATTAACTATAACAACAACAATAACAATATCGATGTTATACATTATCAATTAGCATTTAAATTATCATTAACAAAAATTATTAACTATTAAAAAAACCATACCTAACCTAACCTAAGCAAACCTAACCTTACCTAACCAAACAACAAACATTATTTACCAAAAAAAATATCAATCTATCATTAACAATTTTAAATTAAAAATTAAATAAAAATTTTAACAATTAACAATAATTTATTTTAAATTTTAACTATGTCAATGACTATGCCAATGACTATGTCAATGACTATGTCAATGACTATGTCAATGACCATGTCAATGACTATGTCAATAACAATAACAACAACAATAACAATAACAATAACAAAAACAATAACAAAAACAAAAACAAAAACAATAACAATAACAATAACAATAACAATAACAATAACAATAACAATAACAATAACAATAACAATAACAATAACAATAACAATAACAATAACAATAACAATAACAATAACAATAACAATAACAATAACAATAACAATAACAATAACAATAACAATAACAATAACTTACACAATAACAATAACAATAAATAACAATAACAATAACAATAACAATAACAATAACAATAACAATAACAATAACAATAACAATAACAATAACAATAACAATAACAATAACAATAACAATAACAATAACAATAACAATAACAATAACAATAACAATAACAATAACAATAACAATAACAATAACAATAACAATATTAATAACCTAACCTAACCAAACAAACCTAACCTAACCTAACATAACCTAACCAAATATTTAAAAATTACAAAAAACAAAACAATTAAAAATTCACATTTAACAATTATAAACGAAACATTAAAATTTACAATAAACATTAGCAATTAAAAATGAAACATTAAAAATTACAATTGACTATAACAATAACAATAACGATGTTATACATTATCAATTACAAAATTAATAACTATTAAAAAAACCATACCTAACCTAACCTAACTAAAGCTAACCTTACCTGGGGTGCATGGACAGATGGGGTGCATGGACAGAAAACCTCCTCGTGTGCCCGAGGGCTGGAGTTCGCTTATGGATACGTCCGGGGCGAAGGCCAGTCCGAGGGACGGTGCACCCCGGGAGGTGTGCAACGACTCGCAACGGTACGTTGTGCCTGTGGGGTCTCGTTGCACATTTTCGAATATTCTGTCGCGGAGGACTCCACCACCTGTCCCTCTGAGTAGCAGAGGGCAGTGTGTGTTGGAGTCGGGGAACGGGCTCTGCGTGCACTCACCCTGCCGCAGAGCAGGCAGCTGGGGGTCGTCACCCCTAGCTGCCCCCGTTGATCTCGTAGCCCCGAAGACTGTTACGGTCATGTCTCTGACTTTCGACGGGGGTCGAGGGCCTTGGCTTAACCGCCCGGGCCGCGAGGAAGACAACCTCTATAAAAAATTACCTCTAATACCAAGTTCTGGTGCGTGGCGAAGGTACGAATGGCTGAGGAGTAGTGTCGTCTATTTTCGGACGGCGCATCAGTCTCTAGCGCACCCCCAGCCAGGGAACGGGTGGACCCTCTGGTTGGGTCACAAATGTACACTTGCCCAGGGACAGGGGGTTACCCTGGGTGTACTTTTTAAATCCCCCACACTCGTGGGACCAAATATGTCTGAAATTAACAACTTTTTAAAAAAAAACAAAACTGGAGGTAAGGGAGAGGCGCGGTCTAAGGAGACCGATGCGGCAATGGGCTCGAGCTCAAGAAGCTCGAGCTCGGACGGATCGAGCTCTGGTAGCTCGATCCGTGGAAAGAGGAGCCGCAGCAGAAAGCGGACGATGACGGAGGGCGCCTCGTCGTCCTCCGACAGCGAAGCGGCGGCACCGGCCCCCAAAATCCCCACCAGCAGGCGGGGTGCGGGCCGTGTTGGAGGAGGGGGGCGCAAGCTCCCCGCGCAGGAGGCAGCTCGGCGAGCCGAAAGGCTCGCTGAGGAGGGGCGTCACCCTGGGGCAGCCTCCGCGCAGATTGACAGCGCATCCACCACCGCGGGGAGCTCCAGGCCGGAGCACGTGGATGGACTACTGGAGGTGGTGACATCGGCGCTGATGTCCGTGGCCCTTAAAAAAAAGAAGGGCTCAAAGGACAGGGCCATCGCCGATGCCACTGCCAAGATTTTGGCAGCGGCGAATGCGGAGGCTTCGGCTCCTACGGCGGTGGATAAGGAGCTGGCCGCTATGCGGGCCGCTCTTGAAGCTCTCCGGGAAGAAAACCGGAAGCTGCACGCCGAACTGGCCAGGCTCCGGGGGGACGCGCCCCGCACGGAGGAGCCCAAGGAGTCGGAGCGGGACCTGCTCCAAGCTGTGTTGAAGGGCATGGAGGACTTCCAGCGCCGGTTTTCGGTGCTGGAAGGCATAGTCCTCCGGCCCCCGCTCGCGGCCAGTCGTGCGGTCCCGGCTGCGTCGGCAGCAAGGCCAGCGGCGTCTTTTGCCGCTGTGGCCGCGACTCCTGCGGCGAGCACGTCACGACGTGCCGCCGCGCCGGAGCAGGCAAAGGGCAAGGCCGCAACGCCCAGCAAGGGCAAGGCGGCGAAGCCCAAAGCGGTGGGAGCACCCGCAGCGAGTGCAGCTGCACAGCGTGCCCCACCGCCACCCCATCCCTCGTCGGCTGCCGAGCCTCCGGCCGACGCCGGCCGCTGGCAAGTGGCCGGGGAGAAGAAGAAGGCGGCCAAGGCGGCCAGAGCAACGAGGAAGCGGCAACGACAGAGGGAGCGCCGCAAGGCTAATAGCCTTGCGGCCAGGCTCCGCACTCCAAAGACTGCAGCGGTGGTAATCACCCTGCAGCCGGAGGCGGAGAAGAAGGGCGTGACCTACGGGTCCGTCCTTTCGAGGGCGAAAGCGGCGGTGGACCTGGCTGAGATCGGCGTAGCCGAAGGCCTGCGGCTCCGGGTCACGGCGACCGGAGCCCGCATGCTGGAGGTCCCCGGAGCCACCAGCGGCCCCATCGCCGACGCCCTGGCGGAAAAGCTCCGGGCGTCGTTGCCGGTGGAGGAGGTCCGAGTGTCCAGGCCTACCATGCGCATAGATGTGCGCATCTCGGGCCTGGACGACTCCACCAAGGCGGAGGAGGTGGCAGCCGCCGTCGCCAAGGCGGGGGGGTGCCCCACTGAAGACGTACGGGTGGGCACCATTCGCCCTGACCGCTCCGGGGTAGGAGCGGTCACCGTGAGTTGCCCCGCACCGGCGGCAAAAGCCATTGCGGAGGAGGGCCGCAGGTTACTGGTGGGCTGGGTTTCGGCGCAGGTCAAGCTGTTGGAGCCCAGGCCTCTGAGGTGCTACAGGTGCCAGGTGGGGCACCATGTTGGTGTCCGATCCGGTCACAAGGCCGGCTCGTGTACCGCCGCGCCGCACTGTTCCATATGTGCGGCGGCTGGCAAGCCGGCTGATCACCGGGCTGGGGGCAAGGCTTGCGCCCCACCCGCCAGGACCAGAGGCAAGGGCAGGAAGCCCTCTGCCGCCGCTCCCGCTGCTGCCCCCGCTGCTGCCGCCGCTCCCACGGCCGCCGTTGCTCCCGTCGTCCCCGCCGCTGCCGCGTCTGTCGCTGCAGCCGCGACTACTGAGGCCGCAATGGAGTGCCAATAATGGCCCCATTGCGCCTCTTACAGGCGAATATCAACCACTGCGTCGCCGCTCAGGATCTGTTGCTCCAGAGCATGGCGCAGTGGTCGATCAATATCGCCGTGGTCTCCGAGCCGTACTTTGTCCCGCCCAGGGATTCTTGGGTGGAGGACCTGAGCGGCTCGGTGACCATCATCTCGTCGGCCGCCGCCGGTACCCCAGCCCTCGAAGGCGTCAAGAGGGCACAGGGGTGCGTTGCGGCACGGTTCGGGGAGATCGCCGTTGTAGGCGTCTATCTCTCCCCGAGCCGATCCCTCGTCGAACTCCACAACTCCCTTATGGAGCTGAGCGTCGTCGTCGCCGGGTTCCGAACCCTCCCCGTGCTCGTTCTCGGGGACTTCAATGCCAAGAACTTGGCTTGGGGCTCCCGATACACTGATGCACGGGGCAGAATGGTGGAAAACTGGGCCCTAGAGGCGGGCCTAGTCGTGCTGAACCAGGGTTCCGTCCCCACGTGTGTGCGGATGCGGGGTGAGTCGGTGGTGGACATCTCGTTCGCCAGCCCCGCTCTGTCACCGCGTGTCGTTGACTGGCGCGTAATGGAGGAGGTGGAGACGTTCTCCGACCACCGGTACATCCGGTTTGACGTCTCCGCCCAGACCTCCGCTGCGCCGGTCCGACGGACCCCAAGCGGTCCGCGTTGGGCGCTGAAGCAGCTGGACCGGGAGCTTCTCCTGGAAGCCTCGATAGTGCAGGCCTGGGTGTCATCACCGGACAGGCCTGCCGACATCAATGCCGAGGCTGGGTGGTTCCAGGAGGCCATGTCCGATATCTGTGACATGGCAATGCCCCGGGTTCAGCCTGGAAGGGGTCAGCGCCAGGTGTACTGGTGGTCGCCGCAAATCACGTCACTACGTGAGGCGTGCGTGGCTGCGCGACGCCCGTACACCAGACACCGCAGGCTCCGTATCCGCCCTGTGGATGCGGATGCCATTGAGGCGGAGCTGTACGAGGGGTACAGAGCGGCGAAGGAAGCCCTCCGACTGGAGATATTGCGGGCCAAAGCTTCGGCCCGCCAAGAGACGCTGGGGACTCTGGACAGAGATCCGTGGGGGCGCCCCTACTTGGCGGTGCGGGGCAAGCTCCGTACCGCGGGCCCCCGCTGACGCAGAGTCTCCGGCCCCAGGTCGTAGAGGGCGTTGTGAGCGCTCTGTTCCCTTCGCGGGGGGAGTTTTCTCCCCCGCTCATGGCTCCGCCACCGGCGGTGTCCGATGCGGACCGCGACGGCGACGACGACGACGTTCCAGAGGTGACCGAGGTAGAACTGGGAGTGGCGGTGCTAAGGCTTAGGGCCAAGAACACCGCCCCAGGACCCGACGGCCTACCAGGGAAGGCCTGGGTCCTGGCCTTAGGGGCTCTCGGGCCTCGACTAAGGGGGCTCTTTAGCGCATGCTTGGAGGAGGACCAGTTCCCACTTCGTTGGAAGACAGGGAAGCTGGTCCTCATACCGAAGCCGGGGCGTCCTGCGGACTCTCCGTCCGCGTACCGGCCCATCGTTTTGCTCGACGAGGCGGCAAAGCTCTTGGAGAGAGTGATTGCGAGCCGCCTCGTCGAGCGGCTGGTGCGGGTGGGGCCGGATCTGGCGGACGGTCAGTTCGGCTTCCGTAGAGGACGCTCCACGGTGGACGCCATCATGCGCGTGCGAGCCCTTACGACAGGGGATGCGGTGGCACAGGGCAGGGTCGTCTTGGCGGTGTCTCTCGACATCGCCAACGCCTTTAACACCCTGCCTTGGGGGTGCATAGTGGCGGCACTCCGGTATCACCGGATGCCTGCTTACCTCTGTCGTGTGGTCGAGGCCTATCTGACGGACAGGGCCGTCATCTACCCCGGTCACGAGGGAGTGTGGAGTCGACGAGGGATGTCGTGCGGTGTTCCACAGGGATCGGTCCTGGGGCCGCTCCTGTGGGACATCGGGTACGACTGGGTGCTGCGCGCCGACCTTCCCGATGGTGTCAGCGTAGTGTGCTACGCTGACGACACGCTAGTCCTAGCGCAGGGAGGGTCGTTCCAGGCGGCGGCCGACTTGATGACAAGTGGAGTTGCGACAGTCGTGGAGAGGATCCGGCAGCTGGGACTCGAGGTGGCCCTGCACAAGTCCGAGGCCATGTGTTTTCATGGCCCTCGGCACCGGCCACCTCCGGGGTCACAGATAACGGTGGGAGGGGTTCACATCGGTGTCGAGTCGACGATAAAGTACCTGGGACTTGTCCTCGACAACCGATGGAACTTCACGGAGCACTTCCGACGTTTGGGCCCCAAACTGGCGAAGGCCGGAGCTGCCCTCAAGCGGCTCCTGCCCAATCTCGGTAGCCCAAACGCCTCCTGCCGGAGGCTCTACACGGGGATCGTGCGGTCCATGGCCCTCTACGGGGCTCCGGTGTGGGCGCCCAATCTAGCCGCGGCTCCGGCCCGACTTTTGAGGGCGTCCCAGACGGTCATGGCCATTCGCATGGTGCGGGGATACCGCACGGTCTCCTGTGAGGCGGCATGCCTCCTTGCCGGCGTCCCGCCGTGGGATCTGGAGGCAACAGTCCTTGCACACACGTACGAGTGGCGCGTGGAAGTGCAACGCCGGGGTGAAGTCCCGATGCCGCGGGTTATCGCGGCACGGCTCACGGAGCTCCGGCGAGATCTCATGGCGGAATGGAGACAACGACTGTCGCAACCTAGTGCTGGGCACGCCGTTATAGCGGCGGTAAGTCCCCTCTTTGAGGAGTGGCTGGAGAGGCGTCATGGCACTCTCACGTTTCGCTTGACACAGGTCCTCACCGGACATGGTCAGTTCGGGAGGTTCCTGTGTCGGATTCGGGCGGAAGCGACGCCAGGGTGTCACCACTGCAGTAACGGTCGCCTGGAGGACACGGTCGAGCACACGGTGGAGGTGTGCCGCGCATGGGCGGACCATCGACGTGTCCTCGTAGAGGCGATCGGCGGCGGTGACCTCTCGCGCCCGGCGCTGGTTCAGGCCATGCTTCGGGGCGAGACGGAATGGGATGCTGTCGCCTCCTTCTGCGAAGCAGTTATGCTAGTGAAGGAAGCGGCGGCGCGCGAGAGGCAACGACGAGCCTCTCGCCCCGGACTAAGACCCAGGCGAAGACGTCGAGAGTCGCAAGACGACTACCGGCCACCGTAGGCGCGGTTCTGCGGATGGCGAGCGATGGGTAGCTCGCCGCCCGGCTAGGACCAGGACCGCGTAGACGGCGCGTTTTGTTCCACGCGCGCCTCAAAGAGAAGGAGTCAGCACAGGAAGGGGCCCAACAGGGCCAACGCCTGCCGGGGTTGCGGAATGTTTATAGTGGTTACCGTGACCCTGGAACATAAAGGGCAATCGAAGGAACATGAGTGGGTTTTAGTCAGTAAGAGTCTGACACGCCCTCCCGTCGCACCCAGGACGGGAGCAGTCATTGGATGATTTCCCACTCACCAAAAAAAAAAAAAAAAAAAAAAAAAAAAAAACCTTACCTAACCAAACAACAAACATTATTTACAAAAAAAATATCAATCTATTATTAACAATTTAAAATTAAAAATTAAACAAAAATTTTAACAATTAACTACCACAACCGCGCTCACATGGCATTTTCCTTTTCATGAAATTTATTATTACCAATTCGCAAAGTGGCTGTCTTATGTCCTCGATCTCACGAATTCCATCTTTGCGGTCTTGGATCGAAGCTGGGCTGTTTGCGTAGAGCTTCACTTTTACGTGGCTTTAATTGAAGAAGATAGTCATTGACATAACTATGTCAATAACTATGTCAATGAAACGAACCTAACCTAACCTAACATAACCTAACCAAATATTTAAAAATTACAAAAAAGAAAACAATTAAAAATTCACATAAATTTAACAATTAAAAACGAAATATTAAAATTTACAACAAACATTAGCAATTAAAAATGAAACATTAAAAATTACAATTAACTATAACAACAACAATAACAATATCGATGTTATACATTATCAATAAGCATTAAAATTATTATTAACAAAAATTATTAACTATTAAAAAAACCATACCTAACCTAACCTAACCAAACCTAACCTTACCTAACCAAACAACAAACATTATTTACCAAAAAAAATATCAATCTATCGTTAACAATTTTAAATTAAAAATTAAATAAAAATTTTAACAATTAACAATAATTTATTTTAAACTTTAACTATGTCAATGACTATGTCAATGACTATGTCAATAACATTAACAATAACAATAACAATAACAATAACAATAACAATAACAATAACAATAACAATAACAATAACAATAACAATAACAATAACAATAACAATAACAATAACAATAACAATAACAATAACAATAACAATAACAATAACAATAACAATAACAATAACAATAACAATAACAATAACAATAACAATAACAATAACAATAACAATAACAATAACAATAACAATAACAATAACAATAACAATAACAATAACAATAACAATAACAATAACAATAACAATAACAATAACAATAACAATAACAATAACAATAACAATAACAATAACAATAACAATAACAATAACAATAACAATAACAATAACAATAACAATAACAATAACAATAACAATAACAATAACAATAACAATAACAATAACAATAACAATAACAATAACAATAACAATAACAATAACAATAACAATAGCAATAGCAATAGCAATAACAATAACAATAACAATATTAATAACAATAACAATAACAATATTAATAACCGAACCAAACAAACCTAACCTAACCTAACATAACCTAACCAAATATTTAAAAATTACAAAAAACAAAACAATTAAAAATTCACATTTAACAATTATAAACGAAACATTAAAATTTACAATAAATATTAGCAATTAAAAATGAAACATTAAAAATTACAATTGACTATAACAATAACAATGTTATACATTATCAATTAGCATTTAAATTATTATTAACAAAAATTATTAACTATTAAAAAAACCATACCTAACCTAACCTAACCAAACCTAACCTTACCTAACCAAACAACAAACATTATTTACAAAAAAAATATCAATCTATCATTAACAATTTAAAATTAAAAATTAAACAAAAATTTTAACAATTAACTACCACAACCGCGCTCACATGGCATTTTCCTTTTCATGAAATTTATTATTACCAATTCGCAAAGTGGCTGTCTTATGTCCTCGATCTCACGAATTCCATCTTTGAGGTCTTGGATCGAAGCTGGGCTGTTTGCGTAGAGCTTCACTTTTACGTGGCTTTAATTGAAGAAGATAGTCATTGACATATAACTATGTCAATGACTATGTCAATGAAACGAACCTAACCTAACCTAACATAACCTAACCAAATATTTAAAGATTACAAAAAAGAAAACAATTAAAAATTCACATAAATTTAACAATTAAAAACGAAACATTAAAATTTACAACAAACATTAGCAATTAAAAATAAAACATTAAAAATTACAATTAACTATAACAACAACAATAACAATATCGATGTTATACATTATCAATTAGCATTTAAATTATTATTAACAAAAATTATTAACTATTAAAAAAACCATACCTAACCTAACCTAACCAAACCTAACCTTACCTAACCAAACAACAAACATTATTTACAAAAAAAATATCAATCTATCATTAACAATTTAAAATTAAAAATTAAATAAAAATTTTAACAATTAACAACAATTTATTTTAAATTTTAACTATGTCAATGACTATGTCAATGACTATGTCAATAACAATAACAATAACAATAACAATAACAATAACAATAACAATAACAATAACAATAACAATAACAATAACAATAACAATAACAATAACAATAACAATAACAATAACAATAACAATAACAATAACAATAACAATAACAATAACAATAACAATAACAATAACAATAACAATAACAATAACAATAACAATAACAATAACAATAATAATAATAATGGAGGTCGCCGGCCACTGGATTGCCTAGGACTTCGAGGCCCACCGGCCTCTGATAGGGTCCCCGCTCCCGGTGGAAGTGCGCGCATGCGATGGACGCAATCTATTAATGGGAACGTCATGCGCGCATACTATGGGGCTACAGAGGGGGGAAATAATCTGACCGCGTACCGTGTTCGGATGCTCTCTCTGTTTCAGGTGCTTGAGCCAGTTATCAACGTTTCGGCGCAACGACTGTCGGATCAGGTGCGTGTTATCCAGCGTAACCATATGTTGGATGACACTGTGCTTGATCGCCTGCGAACTGAAATGCAGGGAAGCCGTGTCATTGCCCTTCCGTCACAGACTGTGAGTGTTGAGCCACTTGTAATGCCAACCTCCAGTCATAATGATGAGGGGGGTGATGACATGGTTTCTCAAGTAAGTACCCAGTGCAATGACGAATTAAGGAGCGCTTTGGAGAGTGCGATTCGGGAGTATCGATCTGTTCCCCCCGAACTTAGACCACGCTTACCTCGCTTGCCCATGCATAATAAAAATAGGGTGCTGGTGTGTGCTCTGGATTCGCAGTTATCAAATTATTTTGATGACTGCGAAGACCTCGTTGATGTGCATTCGATTCTGTATTGCGCGGCTGTTGCGGTATGTCGTGTAGCTCATGTCAAATTCCCTAATAATGACAAAGCTACACGACCGAAACCGACCGTACCAGCGTGGCAGTACAGAATTGAGAGGCGCATTAGCGAGGCCAGAGTGCTCATCGGCAAACTTATCTGCTTCAGAGAGGGCAATACTCGCCCAAGAGTGATGCGCTTTGTGAGACGGGCATTCTCGGGGACTAATACTAGTCCTCGAGACTATATGTCTCGAGTCACAGAGCGCATCGACTTTCTGAAGCAGAAGGTGTATGCATGGGCAAGCCGTATACGTCGGTATAGGCGACGGGTGGATCGATATGCTCTGAATCGCACGTTCCAGAGTGATGAAAGGTGGGTATACAGAACTTGGGAGCAACCGATTCAAAGTGTGTCTGATACGTGCTTGCCGGATGATGACGCCATGTGCTCATTCTGGCGCAGCATCTGGTCGGTGCCTGTCGGACACACTGAGGGCGATTGGATCCGGAGCATTGAGCGAGCGTGCGAGGCGATACCAGAAATGGGGGCAATTACAATCAGCCCCCAAGATGTAGGTTGTGTGGTTCGTTCGTTGCCTAATTGGAAATCTCCAGGGCCGGACGGACTGCACAACTTCTGGATTAAATGGTTTAGAGGTTCGCATGCTTGCTTAGCGTCCCGGTTCCAGTCGGCCTTGGAATCAGGAACGCTACCCCAGTTTTTAACAACAGGTATAACCCACCTGCTCCATAAGTCAGGTAGTACAGCGGAACCCAAAAACTATAGACCGATCACATGTTTACCGACGGTCTATAAAGTTCTTACATCTATTTTGAGAGCTAAAATCAACAAACATATAGAGATTAATAATATCATGTCTCCCTCTCAAAATGGATGTAGGAATGGGTCCCGCGGTACTAAGGAGCTACTCCTGATTGATATGGCCATCAACCAACAGGTTCGCCGATCCCGAAAGGACTTGTCGACATGTTGGATAGACTACAAGAAGGCCTATGACTCCGTGCCACATGCTTGGCTCACGAGGGTGCTGGAGTTGTATAAGATTGATGCAACTCTGTGCACCTTCTTGAAGTCGTGCATGGGGCAATGGAGGACGGTACTTCGCTATCCAGGATGTCGACATTTCCGGGTGAATAGCGAACCGATAAGGATTGAGCGGGGCATTCCAGGGCGATAGTTTGAGTCCGCTTTGGTTCTGCCTAGCCTTGAATCCTCTGAGCACTTTGCTGGAGGATTCAGGCCTGGGTTATCGGTTGAAGAGAGGAGGTCAGGTAATATCGCACCTCCTTTACATGGATGATTTGAAACTCTTTGCCCCCAATGATTTGCAACTGAAGGAGCTACTGAAGGTAACAGAAACATTCAGTAGTGCCATCAGGATGGAATTCGGTGTGGACAAATGTGCGGTCATGCATGTCAAGCGAGGGAAGATTATGGAATCTGAGGGAGTTCAACTCTCAGATTCAATAAACCTTAGATCCCTTTCTTCAACTGAGACATACAAATATTTGGGTATGTCGGAAGCGTTAGGCATTAATGTCGCTGGCGTGAAGCAATCATTGAAGGAGCGCTTCTTTGGTCGCCTGAACAAAGTTTTCAATAGTCTTTTGTCAGGCGGAAATAAGGTGCGCGCCTTTAATGGTTGGGTCATGCCGGTGTTGATGTACTCTTTCGGCATACTCAAATGGACTCAAACGGAACTCGACGCCCTGGATAGGAAGGTCCGTACATTGTTGACGGCATATCGGATGCATCACCCGAGATCATCAGTGATGAGACTGTATATCCCGCGGAAATGTGGAGGACGAGGCTTTCTTAATGCTAAGTCTCTCCACAACCGCGAGATATACAGCCTCAGGGAATATTTCCTTAAAGCTGACGTGGGGATGCACCGAGATGTGGTCGCTGTGGACAAGGACCTCACTCCGCTCTCCTTAGGTAAAGAGAACTGGCGCAAACCTGTAGTACTTGAGACGAAGGATCGCGAGGAGGTATGGCAGAGTAAGGAGCTTCACGGACGGTTTTTCCGGGCCCTGCATGGGCCCGATGTAGACTTTTTAGCGTCCGTATCCTGGCTGCGATTCGGTGACCTATTTGGGGAAACCGAAGGTTTTGTCTGTGCAATTATGGACGAAGTTATCATGACGAAGAATTATCGGAGATTTATTGTGAAAGATGGTACGGTTGACATATGTCGGGCGTGTCACTTGCCGGGAGAATCGATCCGACACATTATCTCTGGTTGTTCTCGTCTTGCTAACGAAGAGTACTTGCATAGGCACAACCTCGTGGCCAGGATTATCCATCAGCAACTTGCTCTGAGATACGGCCTCGTAGAATCTGAAGTACCGTACTACAGGTATGTGCCCGACCCAGTTCTCGAAGATGGCAATATCACATTGTACTGGGATCGATCCATCATCACTGACAGGACTGTAGTAGCAAACAAGCCTGATATAGTGGTGGTGGATCGATTGGAGCGGCGCGCAATGATCATTGACGTTACTGTCCCGCATGACGGGAACCTCGTGAAGGCCGAGAAAGATAAACAAATTAAGTATATCGACTTGGCTCGCGAGGTTGTCGACATGTGGGATGTGGACTCAGCGATCATTGTGCCGATAGTTGTTTCTGCCAATGGCCTAATAGCCAAGAGCCTCGATCAACATCTTAAGAGGCTCTCGTTAGGTGGCTGGATCAAGCGCTTGATTCAGAAGGCAGTACTACTGGACACGGCGCGCATTGTCAGGAGGTTCCTTTCTCTGGAGCCCTGACCACCGGTAGCTTGGACCCTGTTCCCGATACCGGTGGGCTTCTAAATTTTATATTTTTAAATGTTTTTTTTTTATAAAATAATATTTAAAAATGTATTTTTTATGTTACAGAAATGAATAAAGAGAATAACAATAACAATAATAACAATAATAACAATAATAACAATAACAATAACAATAACAATAACAATAACAATAACAATAACAATAACAATAACAATAACAATAACAATAACAATAACAATAACAATAACAATAACAATAACAATAACAATAACAATAACAATAACAATAACAATAACAATAACAATAACAATAACAATAACAATAACAATAACAATAACAATAACAATAACAATAACAATAACAATAACAATAACAATAACAATAACAATAACAATAACAATAACAATAACAATAACAATAACAATAACAATAACAATAACAATAACAATAACAATAACAATAACAATAACAATAACAATAACAATAACAATAACAATAACAATAACAATAACAATAACAATAACAATAACAATAACAATAACCTTACCTAACCAAACAAACCTTACTTAGCCTAACATAACCCAACCAAATATTTACAAATTACAAAAAACAAAACAATTAAAAATTTACATTTAACAATTATAAACGAAACATAATTTACAATAAACATTAGCAATTAAAAATGAAACATTAAAAATTACAATTGACTATAACAATAACGATGTTATACATTATCAATTAGCATTTAAATTATTATTAACAAAAATTATTAACTATTAAAAAAACCATACCTAACCTAACCTAACCAAACCTAACCTTACCTAACCAAACAACAAACATTATTTACAAAAAAAATATCAATCTATCATTAACAATTTAAAATTAAAAATTAAACAAAAATTTTAACATATAACTACCACAACCGCGCTCACATGGCATTTTCCTTTTCATGAAATTTATTATTACCAATTCGCAAAGTGGCTGTCTTATGTCCTCGATCTCACGAATTCCATCTTTGAGGTCTTGGATCGAAGCTGGGCTGTTTGCGTAGAGCTTCACTTTTACGTGGCTTTAATTGAAGAAGATAGTCATTGACATAACTATGTCAATGACTATGTCAATGAAACGAACCTAACCTAACCTAACATAACCTAACAAAATATTTAAAAATTACAAAAAGAAAACCATTAAAAATTCACATAAATTTAACAATTAAAAACGAAATATTAAAATTTACAACAAACATTAGCAATTAAAAATGAAACATTAAAAATTACAATTAACTATAACAACAACAATAACAATATCGATGTTATACATTATCAATTAGCATTTAAATTATTATTAACAAAAATTATTAACTATTAAAAAAACCATACCTAACCTAACCTAACCAAACCTAACCTTACCTAACCAAACAACAAACATTATTTACCAAAAAAAATATCAATCTATCATTAACAATTTTAAATTAAAAATTAAATAAAAATTGTAACAATTAACAATAATTTATTTTAAATTTTAACTATGTCAATGACTATGTCAATGACTATGTCAATGACTATGTCAATAACAATAACAATAACAATAACAATAACAATAACAATAACAATAACAATAACAATAACAATAACAATAACAATAACAATAACAATAACAATAACAATAACAATAACAATAACAATAACAATAACAATAACAATAACAATAACAATAACAATAACAATAACAATAACAATAACAATAACAATAACAATAACAATAACAATAACAATAACAATAACAATAACAATAACAATAACAATAACAATAACAATAACAATAACAATATTAATAACCTAACCTAACCAAACAAACCTAACCTAACCTAACATAACCTGACCAAATATTTAAAAATTACAAAAAACAAAACAATTAAAAATTCACATTTAACAATTATAAACGAAACATTAAAATTTACAATAAACATTAGCAATTAAAAATGAAACATTAAAAATAACAATAACAATAACAATAACAATAACAATAACAATAACAATAACAATAACAATAACAATAACAATAACAATAACAATAACAATAACAATAACAATAACAATAACAATAACAATAACAATAACAATAACAATAACAATAACAATAACAATAACAATAACAATAACAATAACAATAACAATAACAATAACAATAACAATAACAATAACAATAACAATAACAATAACAATAACAATAACAATAACAATAACAATAACAATAACAATAACAATAACAATAACAATAACAATAACAATAACAATAACAATAACAATAACAATATTAATAACCTAACCTAACCAAACAAACCTAACCTAACCTAACATAACCTGACCAAATATTTAAAAATTACAAAAAACAAAACAATTAAAAATTCACATTTAACAATTATAAACGAAACATTAAAATTTACAATAAACATTAGCAATTAAAAATGAAACATTAAAAATTACAATTGACTATAACAATAACAATAACGATGTTATACATTATCAATTACAAAATTATTAACTATTAAAAAAACCATACCTAACCTAACCTAACCAAACCTAACCTTACCTAACCAAACAACAAACATTATTTACAAAAAAAAATATCAATCTATCATTAACAATTTAAAATTAAAAATTAAACAAAAATTTTAACAATTAACTACCACAACCGCGCTCACATGGCATTTTCCTTTTCATGAAATTTATTATTACCAATTCGCAAAGTGGCTGTCTTATGTCCTCGATCTCACGAATTCCATCTTTGAGGTCTTGGATCGAAGCTGGGCTGTTTGCGTAGAGCTTCACTTTTACGTGGCTTTAATTGAAGAAGATAGTCATTGACATAACTATGTCAATGACTATGTCAATGAAACGAACCTAACCTAACCTAACATAACCTAACCAAATATTTAAAAATTACAAAAAGAAAACAATTAAAAATTCACATAAATTTAACAATTAAAAACGAAACATTAAAATTTACAACAAACATTAGCAATTAAAAATGAAACATTAAAAATTACAATTAACTATAACAACAACAATAACAATATCGATGTTATACATTATCAATTAGCAATTAAATTATTATTAACAAAAATTATTAACTATTAAAAAAACCATACCTAACCTAACCTAACCAAACCTAACCTTACCTAACCAAACAACAGACATTATTTACCAAAAAAAATATCAATCTATCATTAACAATTTTAAATTAAAAATTAAATAAAAATTTTAACAATTAACAATAATTTATTTTAAATTTTAACTATGTCAATGACTATGTCAATGACTATGTCAATGACTATGTCAATGACTATGTCAATAACAATAACAATAACAATAACAATAACAATAACAATAACAATAACAATAACAATAACAATAACAATAACAATAACAATAACAATAACAATAACAATAACAATAACAATAACAATAACAATAACAATAACAATAACAATAACAATAACAATAACAATAACAATAACAATAACAATAACAATAACAATAACAATAACAATAACAATAACAATAACAATAACAATAACAATAACAATAACAATAACAATAACAATAACAATAACAATAACAAGGTCGGATGCTTTCTCTGTTTCAGGTGCTTGAGCCGGCTGTCAATGTTACGGCCCAACGACTGTCGGATCAGGTACGTGTCATCCAGCGTAATCATATGTTGGATGACTCTGTGCTTGATCGACTACGCCTTGAGTCACAGATATATCTTGTCCCGCCTGTCGCACCAGTGGATGCGGTCGTTGTGCAGCCGCAAAATTTAGGTAGTGGCATGCCGCGACCGCCCAGCGCTGATGTGATGGATGATGGTGAGGCTATATCTGTGAGTACCCAGTGTAATGATAAATTGAGGAGTGCTTTGGAGTGTGCGTTTCGGGAATATCGCTCTATGCTGCCTGAACTTAGGCCACGACTGCCTCGTTTGCCCATGCACAAGAAAAATAGAGCGCTGGTGTGTGCTCTGGATTCGCTGCTGTCAAGCTATCTTGATGGCAGCGAAGACCTCGCTGATACTCACTCAATTTTGTACTGCGCAGCTGTAGCAGCGTGTCGTGTGGCTAACGTCAAATTTCCTCACAGTGACGGAGTCACACGACCTAAATCTACTGTACCAGCGTGGCAGTGCAGAATTGAGCGTCGTATTGGTGAGGCTAGAGCACTCATCGGCAAGCTCATCTGCTTCAGGGAGGGCAATACACGCCCTAGAGTGATGCGCTTTGTGAGGCGAGCGTTTGCGGGGACTGACATTAGTCCCCGAGATTTTATAGCCCACATCACAGAGCGTATCGACTTCCTGAAGCAGAAGATCTTTGCATGGGCAAACCGTATTCGTCGGTACAAGCGAAGAGTGGAGCGCTATACTCTGAATCGCACATTCCAGAGTGATCAGAGGTGGGTGTATAGGGCTTGGGAACGACCAGGCCAAGGTGTGATTGACACGCGCCTTCCGGATGATGATGCCATGAGTTCATTCTGGCGCAGCATCTGGTCGGTGCCTGTCGGTCACACTGAGGGCGATTGGATTCGGGAGGTTGAGCGAGCATGTGATATAATACCAGAAATGGAGGCTATTACCATCAGCCCCCAAGATGTAGCTTGTGCAGTTCGTCCGTTACCAAACTGGAAATCTCCGGGCCGGACGGGCTGCACAATTTTTGGATAAAATGGTTCCTTAAATCACATGTTTGCTTGGCATCCCAGTTCCAATCAGCCTTAGAGTCTGGATCGTTACCCCAATTCTTAACAACTGGAGTCACCCACCTGCTCCATAAAGCAGGTAGTACCACGGAACCCAAGAATTATAGACCAATAACTTGTCTTCCCACGGTCTATAAAGTTCTTACATCCATTTTGAGAGCTAAAATAAATAATCATATTAATAATAATTCTATTATGTCTGCCTCTCAGAATGGATGTAGGAAAGGGTCTCGTGGTACCAAGGAGCTTCTCCTCATTGATATGGCTATCAGTCAGCAGGTTCGTCGTTCTCGAAAGAACCTGTCGACATGCTGGATAGATTATAAGAAGGCCTACGACTCGGTGCCACATACATGGCTCATGAGGGTGCTGGAGTTGTACAAAGTAGATGCAACTCTGCGCACCTTCTTGATGTCGTGTATGGGGCAATGGAGGACGGTCCTTCACTATCCAGGATGTCGACAGATTCGAGAGAACGGCGAACCTATAAAGATCGAGCGAGGTATATTTCAGGGCGATAGTCTGAGTCCACTGTGGTTCTGTTTGGCCCTAAACCCTTTAAGCACATTATTGGAGGGTTCAGGGCTAGGCTATCGATTGCGAAGAGGTGGCCAGGTCATATCTCATCTCCTTTACATGGATGATCTGAAACTCTTTGCGCCCACCGATTTGCAACTGATGAAGCTACTGAAAGTAACAGAAACTTTCAGTAGCGCTATCAGGATGGAATTTGGTGTGGACAAATGTGCAGTCATGCATGTAAAGCGAGGGGAGATTGTGGAATCCGATGGGACTCAACTCTCGGATTCCATACACCTTAGGTCCCTCTCCACAACCGAAACTTACAAATATTTGGGTATGTCGGAAGCGTTAGGCATCAATGCTGCCGACATGAAACAGGCGTTGAGGGAGCGCTTCTTTGGCCGCCTGAATAAAGTACTAAATAGTGTTTTATCAGGCGGAAATAAGGTGCGCGCCTTCAACGGTTGGGTCATGCCGGTTTTGATGTACTCTTTCGGCATACTCAAATGGACTCAGACTGAACTAGACGCCTTGGATAGGAGGGTCCGCGGTCTACTGACTGCAAACCGGATGCATCACCCACGGTCGTCGGTGATGAGGCTGTATATCCCACGGAAGTGTGGTGGTCGAGGTTTTTTAAATGCTAAGACCCTGCACAACCGTGAGATATGCAATCTCAGGGAGTATTTCCTATCGGCCACCGTGGGGATGCATCGGGATGTAGTTTCGGTGGACAAGGGCCTCACCCCGCTCTCCTTAGCGAACGAGAACTGGCGCAAACCTGTGGTACTGGACACTAACGACCGCAGGACTGTATGGCAGAGCAAAGAGCTTCACGGACGCTTTTATCGGGTCCTACATGGGCCCGATGTAGATTTCCTGGCGTCCGTATCCTGGCTGCGTTTCGGTGACCTCTTTGGGGAAACCGAAGGTTTTGTCTGTGCGATAATGGACGAAGTTATGATGACGAACAACTACCGGAAATACATTGTGAAGGACGGCACGGTTGACATATGTCGGGCATGCCACCGTCCCGGGGAATCAATCCGTCACATTATTTCTGGGTGTTCTAGTCTGGCTAACGGAGACTATTTGCACAGACACAACCTTGTAGCCAGGATTATTCATCAACAGCTTGCTCTGAAATACAGTCTTGTGGAATCGGAAGTACCGTACTACAGGTATGTGCCCGACCCAGTTCTTGAGAATAGCCATATCACATTATACTGGGATCGATCTATTATCACAGACAGGACTATTGTTGCCAATAAGCCTGACATTGTGGTAATAGATCGATTAGAGCGTCGGGCAATGATTGTTGACATAGCCGTTCCGCATGACGAGAACCTCGTGAAAGCCGAGAAGGATAAGCAGTCCAAATACCTTGACTTGGCTCGCGAGGTTGTCGACATGTGGGACGTAGATTCAGCAGTCATTGTGCCGATAGTCGTGACGGCCAATGGCGTGATAGCAAAGAGCCTCGATCAACACCTAAGGAGGCTCTCGCTAGGCAGCTGGATCAAGGGCCTGATACAGAAGGCGGTACTCCTGGGCACGGCGCGCATTGTCCGGCGATTCCTCTCTCTGGAGCCCTGACCATCGGTAGCTTGGACCCTGTTCCCGATGCCGGTGGGCTACTATTTTTTATATTTTTAAATGTTTTTATTATTTTATAACAATATTTAAAAATGTAATTTATAAGTGTTTAAATATAATAAATGGAACAATAATAATATTAATAACCTTACCTAACCAAACAAACCTTACCTAACCTAACATTTTTTTTTTTTGGTGAGTGAGAAATCATCCAATGACTGCTCCCGTCCTGGGTGCGGCGGGAGGGCGTGTCAGACTCTTACTGACTAAAACCCACTCATGTTCCTTCGATTGCCCTTTATGTTCCAGGGTCACGGTAACTATTATAAACATTCCGCAACCCCGGCAGGCGTTGGCCCTGTTGGGCCCCTTCAATAAAACAATAACAATAACAATAACAATATTAATAACAATAACAATAACAATAACAATAACAATAACAATAACAATATTAATAACCTAACCTAACCAAACAAACCTAACCTAACCTAACATAACCTAACCAAATATGTAAAAATGACAAAAAAACAAAACAATTAATAATTCACATTAACAATTATAAACGAAACATAATTTACAATAAACATTAGCAATTAAAAATGAAACATTAAAAATTACAATTGACTATAACAATAACGATGTTATACATTATCAATTAGCATTTAAATTATTATTAACAAAAAAATTATTAACTATTAAAAAAACCATACCTAACCTAACCTAACCAAACCTAACCTTACCTAACCAAACAACAAACATTATTTACAAAAAAAATATCAATCTATCATTAACAATTTAAAATTAAAATTAAACAAAAATTTTAACAATTAACTACCACAACCGCGCTCACATGGCATTTTCCTTTTCATGAAATTTATTATTACCAATTCGCAAAGTGGCTGTCTTATGTCCTCGATCTCACGAATTCCATCTTTGAGGTCTTGGATCGAAGCTGGGCTGTTTGCGTAGAGCTTCACTTTTGCGTGGCTTTAATTGAAGAAGATAGTCATTGACATAACTATGTCAATGACGATTTATTCTCACTAGTTCGATTCATTAGTTCGACGATCGAACTAGTGAGAAAAAAAATTCTCACTAGTTCGATCGTCGAACTAGTGAGAATTTTTTTTCTCATTTTGTTCTACCGTCGAACTTAGTTCGATTCATTAGTTTGGTCGTCGAACTAGTGAGAATTTTTTTTCTCATTAGTTCGATCGTCGATTTGACGTATAAACCTGTTATAACTTTATGCAGCGTTTATTAGTAAGGCGCTTAGTGTTTATTATATGGCGTCCACATAACTACCGAGGGTGGTAAGTCGTTTTCAAAAATGAGGTCAATTTGAGAATCCAAGATGGCGGCCGTGACCTTTCTCACAATATGCATCATGGGTGTCGTTTCCATGGTTTTTTGGGGTGCTAAAGTCAAAAATGAGGTCAATTTGAGAATCCAAGATGGCGGCCGTGACCTTTCTCACAATATGCATCATGGGTGTCGTTCCCATGGTTTTTTGGGGTGCTAAGGTCGAAAATGAGGCCAATTTGAGAATCCAAGATGGCGGCCGTGACCTTTCTCACAATATGCATCATGGGTGTCGTTTTCTCGGTTTTTGGGGTGGTAAAGTAAAAAATGAGGCCAATTTGAGAATCCAAGATGGCGGCCGTGACCTTTCTCATAATATGCATCATAGGTGTCGTTTCCATGGTTTTTTGGGGTGCTTAGGTCAAAAATGAGGCCAATTTGAGAATCCAAGATGGCGGCCGTGACCTTTCTCACAATGTGCATCATGGGTGTCGTTTCCATGGTTATTTGGGGTGCTAAGGTAAAAAATGAGGTCAATTTGAGAATCCAAGATGGCGGCCGTGACTTTTCTCACAATATGCATTATGGGTGTAGTTTTCTTGGTTTTTGGGGTGGTAAAGTAAAAAATGAGGCCAATTTGAGAATCCAAGATGGCGGCCGTGACCTTTCTCACAATATGCATCATGGGTGTCGTTTCCATGGTTATTTGGGGTGCTAAGGTCAAAAATGAGGTCAATTTGAGAATCCAAGATGGCGGCCGTGACTTTTCTCACAATATGCATTATGGGTGTCGTTTTCTTGGTTTTTGGGGTGGTAAAGTAAAAAATGAGGTCAATTTGAGAATCCAAGATGGCGGCCGTGACTTTTCTCACAATATGCATTATGGGTGTCGTTTTCTTGGTTTTTGGGGTGGTAAAGTAAAAAATGAGACCAATTTGAGAATCCAAGATGGCGGCCGTGACCATTCTCATAATATGCATCATGGGTGTCGTTTCCATGGTTTTTTGGGGTGCTTAGGTCAAAAATGAGGCCAATTTAAGAATCCAAGATGGCGGCCGTGACCTTTCTCATAAAATAATAATAATATTAATATTTTTTATTCAAAATTCTTTACAGGATAAAAAACATACTGTCTTAAATATACATCTTAATTCTAAGTGTTATGTGCCTGAACTAGGAAATCCTGTGTTTCAGGCAAAAAGATCTTAAAATAATTTAAAATTAACAAATAATCAAAAGAATTCTATAGTATAATACAAATGTGTAAAAAATCTGTGATTAAAAATATGTGTGTATTCAAATTGAAATCTTAACTTCTAAATTCCTAACTAACAAAAATACTTAAACTAGGTTAAAGTTTTATAAATTGTGCAGTCCTTAATCACGACGAAAAAAAACTAATTAGTCCGTCATTGAGATTATTAAAAAAATTTGGGCACGTATTTTTTTTTTTCTCGTAAACGAAAAATGACGACGATACAGTGCGTTGAAGTTGTGCGTGACGTCACGATCAGATACAATTTTTGCATTACGGTGACGTCAAAAGCCCCCCCTCCAGAACTTTGTTGCTCTTTATCTTTGTATTTTATTATTATTTTGATGAAGCAAAAAATACGTGTCCCGTATTTTTGGCCGATCTACAAGACGGACTAAACAGAATGCCATTTTTTTTATGTTGTCGTCATCCCTATTGTATAAACACAAAATAAAAATAAAGTCACTTTAGCACCATCAGTAAGTTCTCTGTATCATCGTAGGACATTTTTTGAAGAGTTTCCTTAAGAATTCTCTTACAGTTAACTGTACTCAGGTTATAAATGTTTGCTTTCGTGTTAAATCTATTGTAGAGGAGAGGACCAAGAAACAGATAAAATTTTGAAGTGAAAGCATGTTTGGTATGATTTTGAGGACAGACTAAATCTTTACGTCTTTTGTTAGTAAAATCCGTGCTATAATATAATAATATATAATATATCCTGGGACAACTCACACACGGCCATCTGATCCCAAACTAAGCAGAGCTTGTACTATGGTAACCAGACAACTGATAAACATACTTATATAATTTTTAAATACATACATATTATAGATAAATCACACCCAGACACAGAACAAACCTTCGTGCTCATCACACAAAGTTTGTCCTGGGTGGGAATCGAACCCACGACCTCCGGCTTAGCAGTCAGGGTCACTAACCACTAGACCAACAGGCCCGCCCGCATATGTTAGATCCGCGTGCTGTTTTAATACGATACCCACTATGACTGTTAATACTTCACATTCTTTGTATAGGAGGTTAGTGGGATATTGGAAAGGGCGGAAAGTAGACACTGAGAATTGCCCTCTTTTTTTTTTTTTTGTTGAGTGGGAAATCATCCAATGACTGCTCCCGTCCGGGTGTGGCGGGAGGGCGTGTCAGACTCTTACTGACTAAAACCCACTCATGTTCCTTCGATTGCCCTTTATGTTCCAGGGTCACGGTGACTATTAAAAACATTCCGCAACCCCGGCAGGCGTTGGCCCTGTTGGGCCCCTTCCTGTGCTGACTCCTTCTCTTTGAGGCGCGCGTGGAACACTAACGCGCCGTCGACGCGGTCCTGGTCCTAGCCGGGCGGCGAGCTACCCATCGCTCGCCATCCGCAGAACTGCGCCCGCGGTGGCCGGTAGTCGTCTTGCGACTTTCGAAGTCTTCGCCTGGGTCTTTGTCAAAGGTCACGGCCGCCATCTTGGATTCTCAAATTGGCCTCATTTTTGACCTAAGCACCCCAAAAAACCATGGAAACGACACCCATGATGCATATTATGAGAAAGGTCACGGCCGCCATCTTGGATTCTCAAATTGGCCTCATTAATAATAATAATAAAAAAGAAAGCGGCAACACCAAACGTCAAAGTCACAATTTTTTATTCCCGAGTTATTTGCACTACAAAAAAATACAGAAAAAATCCACAACTAAAATAACCATAGCACGAACAAACCCGAATATCAATAAATATAAAACCTTTATTGTTATAACAAACAACAAAATGATTTTACGAAGAAATATGAAAATTGGAATTGGTGACACATGTCACATAACTCAATGTTACATACAATTACATAAAATGGATTAAAAGGAATAAAACTGAGATGTTAACAAGAGCCGCAGCACGTAAAACAGCACGCCCAACACCTCCGGACCCGCCGCTCAGCTCCGCCTCGCCACCGCCGGAATCCAGCCCCACCGTGAGCGCTGTGACACCGGCCGTGGCAGTTGCGTCGAGCTCGAGCGACGAGTACTTCTCTCCGCCGACGTCGCCACCACCTGTTCGTCGGCGGGGAGGTCGCCGGCCGCCGGGGGGCTTGGGACTTCGAGGCCCATCGGCCTCTGATAGGGTCCCCGCTCCCGGTGGAAGTGCGCGCATGAAATGGACCCAGTCCATTAATGAAAATGTTATGCGCGCATACTTTGGGGCTACAGAGGGGGGAAGTAACCTGACTGCGTACCGTGGTCGGATGCTCTCTCTGTTCCAGGTGCTTGAACCGGCTGTCAATGCTACGGCTCAGCGACTGTCGGATCAGGTGCGTGTCATCCAGCGTAATCATATGTTGGATGACACGGTGCTTGATCGACTACGTCTCGAGTCACGGAGTAGTCCTGTCACGCCTGCTTCGCCAGTGGATGCGGTCGCCGTGCAGCCACAAAATTTAGGTAGTGGTTTGCCGCGACCGCTCTGCGCTGGTGGGATGGATGATGATAGGCCTATATCCGTGAGTACCCAGTTCAGTGATAAATTGAGGAGTGCTTTGGAATGTGCGTGCCGGGAATATCGCTCTACACCGCCCGAGCTTAGACCGCGATTACCTCGTTTGCCCATGCACAAGAAAAACATGGCGCTGGTGTGTGCTTTGGATTCGCTGCTGTCAAGTTATTTTGATAGCAGCGAAGACCTCGCTGATACCCACTCGATTCTGTATTGCGCAGCTGTAGCAGCGTGTCGTGTGGCTAACGTCAAATTTCCCAATAATGACGTAGCCACACGACCAAAATCAGCTGTACCAACGTGGCAGTGCAGAATCGAGCGCCGTATTGGTGAGGCTAGAGCACTCATCGGCAAGCTTATCTGCTTCAGGGAGGGCAATACACGCCCTAGAGTGATGCGCTTTGTGAGGCGGGCTTTCTCGGGGACTAACATTAGTCCCAAGATTATTTGGCCGGCGTCACAGAGCGTATCGACTTCCTGAAGCAGAAGATCTGTGCGTGGGCAAACCGTATTCGTCGGTACAGGCGGAGAGTTGAGCGGTACACTCAGAATCGCACATTCCAGAGCAACGAAAGGTGGGTTTACAGGGCTTGGGAGCGACCGGACCAAGGTGTGGCCGATGTGTGCCTGCCGGATGATGACGCTATGTCTTCGTTCTGGCGCAGCATCTGGTCGGTGCCCATCGGTCATGCTGAGGGCGACTGGATTCGGGATGTTGAGCGAGCGTGCGAGCCAATACCAGAAATGGGGGCAATTACTATCGGCCCCCAAGACGTAGCTTGTGCAGTCCGTTCCTTACCTAATTGGAAGTCTCCAGGACCGGATGGGCTGCACAACTACTGGATCAAATGGCTTCACAGTTCGCACGTTTGCTTAGCGTCTCAGTTCCAGTCAGCCTTAGAGTCTGGATCGTTGCCCCAGTTTCTGACAACTGGAATAACCCACCTGCTCCATAAATCAGGTAGTACCATGGAACCCAAAAACTATAGACCGATTACGTGTTTACCGACGGTTTATAAGGTTCTTACATCCATTTTGAGAGGTAAAATTAACAACCATATTGAGAATAATTCTATCATGTCTGCCTCTCAGAATGGATGTAGGACAGGGTCCCGTGGTACTAAGGAGCTGCTCCTCATTGATATGGCCATTAGTCAGCAAGTTCGCCGTTCTCGGAAGAATTTGTCGACATGCTGGATAGATTACAAGAAGGCCTATGACTCTGTGCCACATACATGGCTCATGAGGGTGCTAGAGCTGTACAAAGTAGATACAACCCTGCGCACCTTCCTGGAGTCGTGTATGGGGCAATGGAGGACGGTCCTTCACTATCCAGGATGTCGGCACATTCGAGAGAACAGCGAACCGATAAGGATCGAGCGAGGCATATTTCAGGGTGATAGTCTGAGTCCATTGTGGTTCTGTTTGGCCCTGAACCCTCTAAGCACATTGCTGGAGGGTTCAGGTCTAGGCTATCGGTTGCGCAGAGGCGGTCAAGTCATATCTCATCTCCTTTACATGGATGATCTGAAACTCTTTGCCCCCACCGATTTACAACTAATGAAGCTACTGAAGGTAACAGAAACTTTCAGTAGCGCCATCAGGATGGAATTTGGTGTCGACAAATGTGCAGTCATGCATGTAAAGCGAGGGGAGATTGTGGAATCCGCGGGAACCCAACTTTCGGATTCCATACAACTTAGGTCTCTCTGTTCAACCGAAACCTACAAATATTTGGGTATGTCGGAAGCGTTGGGCATCAATGCTGCCGACATGAAACAAACGTTGAGGGAGCGCTTTTTTGGCCGCCTGAATAAAGTTCTGAAAAGTCTTTTATCAGGCGGGAATAAGGTGCGCGCCTTCAACGGTTGGGTCATGCCGGTTCTGATGTACTCTTTCGGCATACTCAAATGGACTCAGACCGAACTAGACGCCTTGGATAGGAGGGTCCGTAGTCTACTGACTGCAAACGGATGCATCACCCACGGTCGTCGGTGATGAGGTTGTATATCCCACGGAAGTGCGGTGGTCGAGGTTTCTTAAACGCCAAGACCCTTCACAACCGTGAGATATGCAGTCTCAGGGAGTATTTCCTATCGGCTACCGTGGGGATGCATCGGGATGTAGTTTCGGTGGACAAGGGCCTCACCCCGCTCTCCTTAGCGAGCGAGAACTGGCGCAAACCTGTGGTACTGGACACTAACGACCGCAGGACTGTATGGCAGAGCAAGGAGCTTCACGGACGCTTTTACCGGGTCCTACATGGGCCCGATGTAGATTTCCTAGCGTCCGTATCTTGGCTGCGTTTCGGTGACCTCTTTGGAGAAACCGAAGGTTTTGTCTGTGCAATAATGGACGAAGTTATGATGACTAAAAACTACCGGAAATATATTGTGAAGGACGGTACGGTTGACATCTGTCGGGCATGCCACCGTCCGGAGAATCTATACGTCACATTATTTCTGGGTGTTCTAGTCTGGCTAACGGAGACTATTTGCACAGACACAATCTTGTAGCCAGGATTATTCATCAGCAACTTGCTCTGAAATACAGTCTTGTGGAATCGGAGGTGCCATACTACAGGTATGTGCCCGACCCAGTTCTTGATAATGGCGATATCACACTGTACTGGGATCGATCTGTTATCACCGACAGGACTATTGTTGCCAATAAACCTGATATAGTGGTAATAGATCGATTAGAGCGTCGCGCAATGATTGTTGATATTGCTGTCCCGCATGACGAGAACCTCGTGAAGGCTGAGAAAGATAAGCAGAACAAATATCTTGACTTAGCTCGCGAGGTTGTTGACATGTGAGATGTGGATTCAGCAATCATTGTGCCGATAGTCGTGACGGCCAACGGCGTAATAGCGAAGAGCCTCGACCAACATCTGAGGAGGCTCTCGCTGGGCAGCTGGGTCAAGGGTCTGGTTCAGAAAGCGGTACTCCTGGACACGGCGCGCATTGTCCGGAGGTTCCTTTCTCTGGAGCCCTGACCACCGGTAGCTTGGACCCTGTTCCCGATGCCGGTGGGCTACTATTTTTTATATTTTTAAATGTTTTATATTTTTTTTATAATAATATTTAAAAATGTATTGAATATGTGTGAAAAATAAATGAATGGAATAATAATAATAATAAACCCGCAGGGCAGCTTGTGGCGAGCTGTCGGGCAGTAGCGACCCCCGCGGACCTGACCTCCTGGGAGACCCTTTGTTCTTCATCTCTGGCTTGCCTTCATTGGCCGGCCAGAGTGAGCACTGACGAGGAACAAGGCTCCCACCTCTCTCTTGCCTTAATTGGCTGGTTAGAGTGGAGATTCGCAAGAGCAAACGTGCTCGGGGGAAGGAAGTATTCCAGTAAGATGCTGGTAGGGATCTTGACCGTACTTCCGGGATTGTCCTGATAGCCGTGGAATACCTCTCCACTCCTCCAGCACCTCGATATATGTTGCCCCCTTGTCGCTAAGTCCGAGGCCATGTGTTTTCATGGCCCTCGGCACCGGCCACCTCCGGGGTCTCAGTTAACGGTGGGAGGGGTTCACATCTGTGTCGAGTCGACGATAAAGTACCTGGGACTGGTCCTCGACAACCGATGGAACTTTACGGAGCACTTCCGACGTTTGGGCCCTGTTGACGACGGTGTCATGGTCCGCTTGTCTTTTTAAATTAATTTTCTTTTGTAACGTTCTCAAGTATGTTTCCTACAGTGTATGTCGAATTTTATTAAATGTGCATTAAACGCACGCTATGTGGTCAAGCATACTATAAGTTAGAAGACTATATCAATGATAAACAGGCTTGGCTAAATGCTGGTCCTGCTCCACTTAACCTCACAAATTAGAATATTTAATAATTGGAATATAGAAATTTGTTGCTTATCCTCTTTATTTTTGACATGAATAATTAATTTCATTTATTATTATTTCTTCAGGTATTTAAATTTCACCCATTTATATTTATAGTACAGAACATTGGTTTGTGTAAATTAGAAGCATTTTTGAATATTGTAAATGTGAGTACGATACCGTTATTTCTTATACATAATTATATTATTATATTATAAGGACACAAATGGACATGGTGGTTGGGAGAATTGTCATGCTCGCTTAAAAGTCTCGCTGATGGTGGCGAGTGCGTTGGATCATTTGGTTCCCTTCAAAATGGTTGAGCTAGATGGTGCTGATGTCACGCGTCATGCTCGTGAACGGGCGCTGTCAGTTGAGATCGTTCATATCTTAACTCATCATCATCATCATTATCAGCCTATAGACGTCCACTGCTGGACAAAGGCCTCCCCCAAAGATTTCCACATGCATCGGTCCTGCGCCACCCGCATCCAGCGGGACCCGGCGATCTTGATGAGATCATCGGTCCATCTTGCGGGAGGCCTGCCCACGCTGCGTTTACCGGCATGGCATATCTTAACTGCCATGACTGTTTTATTACTTTTTCATTTATTTTAGATATTAATTCATAAGTTTTTAATTATTAATTTTGTTGTTTACTTGCATTGTTTTCACATATAGAAGCACGAAAATTAATGTAACCAAAATTTTGTAAAACATGTTTTTTTTTAAAAGAGTGTCCGTGGAGTTTCTTGCCTGTTCTTCTCCATAGAGATCTACGTTTTGGAACAGGCAATTAGCGTCACTGTTTCTGACTGACCGACCGACTCTTTGACTATTCATAAGTGCCTATAAATGGTCTAAGTGAAATAAATGCCTTGATTTTGATTTTGATTTTTGATTTTGAATGAATATTGACCTTCAAGAGCGGACTGCATACGGGTGCTCTCATTGGCTAATGCGCGATAACTTCACCCCGCCTACCATCGCGGGCGCCATTGCAGAACGAATGTTTTAGATCAGTGTGTGTTAAAAAAATCCCGCGAATACTCCATGCGCGCCCTTTAGCGCGCCCGCGCATTCCGTCCTAGTCGGTCTTATAAAACTCAAGTGTCGTTTCCTCATTTCTCACCATCACGCACTCCTACCAGCTACAAAGCTGGTCCATCGAGCCGCATAGTTTATCGATAGTGAGAAGCAAAACTTGTGTAGCAGGGATGTCGTTGTTCCGATCACCGCATGTCGTCGGTCTGTTATACCACTCAAGTGTCGTTTCCTCATTTCTCACCATCACCCACTCCTACCAGCTACAGGCCCCAAACTGGCGAAGGCCGGAGCTGCCCTCAAGCGGCTCCTGCCCAATCTCGGTGGCCCAAACGCCTCCTGCCGGAGGCTCTACACGGGGATCGTGCGGTCCATGGCCGTCTACGGGGCTCCGGTGTGGGCGCCCAATCTAGCCGCGGCTCCGGCCCGGCTTCTAAGGGCGTCCCAGAGAGTCATGGCCATTCGCATGGTGCGGGGATACCGCACGGTCTCCTGCGAGGCGGCATGCCTCCTAGCCGGCGTCCCGCCGTGGGATCTGGAGGCAACAGTCCTTGCACACACGTACCAGTGGCGCGTGGAAGTGCAACGCCGGGGTAAAGTCCCGCTGCCGCGGGTTTTCGGGCACGGCTCACGGAACTCCGGCGAGATCTCATGGCGGAGTGGAGACAACGACTGTCGCAACCTAGTGCTGGGCACGCCGTAATAGCGGCGGTAAGACCCCTCTTTGAGGAGTGGCTAGAGAGGCGTCACGGCACTCTCACGTTTCGCTTGACACAGGTCCTCACCGGACATGGTCAGTTCGGGAGGTTCCTGTGTCGGATTCGAGCGGAAGCGACGCCTGGGTGTCACCACTGCAGCAACAATCGCCTGGAGGACACGGTCGAGCACACAGTGAAGGTGTGCCGCGCATGGGCGGAGCATCGGCGTGTCCTCGTAGAGGCGATCGGCGGCGGTGACCTCTCGCGCCCGGCGCTGGTTCAGGCCATGCTTCGGGGCGAGACGGAATGGGATGCCGTCGCCTCCTTTTGCGAAGCAGTTATGCTAGTGAAGGAAGCGGCAGCGCGCGAGAGGCAACGACGAGCCTCTTGCTCCGGACTAAGACCCAGGCGAAGACGTCGAGAGTCGCAAGACGACTACCGGCCACCGTAGGCGCGATTCTGCGGATGGCGTGCGATGGGTAGCTCGCCGCCCGGCTAGGACCAGGACCGCGTCGAGGGCGCGTTAGTGTTCCACGCGCGCCTCAAAGAGAAGGAGTCAGCACAGGAAGGGGCCCAACAGGGCCAACGCCTGCCGGGGTTGCGGAATGTTTATAATAGTTACCGTGACCCTGGAACATAAAGGGAAATCGAAGGAACATGAGTCGGTTTTAGTCAGTAAGAGTTTGACATGCCCTCCCGCCGCACCCAGGACGGGAGCAGTCATTGGATGATTTCCCACTCACCAAAAAAAAAAGCGGCCTACTTTGTATATGGGGGTTTTAGCGAGACACAAGTTCTAGCGTCTATAGAACGGTGCTACCAACTCAGTTAGGGGTACTTGGTGAAGCCTACCTCCGCTCCCGGGGATGCGAGAACAATACGACCAGCGCATACGCGTTCTGTGCCAGACCTTCTGTAGGAAACAGTTATCATCATAAACATTCGGTTGGCCTATAATTACTTTAATTCGTAATTATTACTGTACTCTCATTATCATTAAACAATTACTGTCTGAATTGCAGCCAAGTTGGAAATACTGAATTCGCATAGAACTTTAATAGTAGATTGAGCAAGTACGGTTCGACCTTCCATGTCTTGTATGTCTGGTACCATTAGTCAGGTGTGTTAATGTACAATATGTAGTGGTGTATGATATAATATATAGCAGGTAGAGTGAATCGGAAGGCTGTCGCCGTTTCCCTACAGCTAAACGCTGATGATGAGTCCCTGCCAAGGTGCGGATTAGGTGATGGGCATATAAGATGAGAGTATTATAAATATAATACTAAATACTAATAACATAATATAATAGTATCTACATGCTAGAGTAAGGTAATCATTATTTATAAATCTGTTAATAATGATAACTAGTCTAGTTACTTAGGATAGACTATATGATTAACGTACACTCTGAATAATATTTCGTTACTTATTAATACTAAAAACGGGACAAACACTCACCAGGACAACGATTTGAAAGATATAGATTCCAGACCAGAGATACCAGACCAGACTCGATCCTCGCCATACTCGCCTCCTGCCACGTACAAACAGACACTCGCGACAAACCAGACTAGTCCACAAATGACCACAAGTATAATTAGAGCTATCGACGCGAACTCAACTCTCCATTCGTGAACATTGGCGATTCACTTTCCGATCTCCCTAACTTCTTTAGCCTCGATCACGACCAACGTCCGGACCCTCTCGTCATCTGATACCAACTGTCTTAAGCCTCTTCAACTTTTACCAAACACCACTTGTTCGAAAGCCCTGCTCACACGCATCTCCTGAATTCGAAATTTCGAATCTTATTGAAATTTTGTTTAAAAAAATGGGTAATTTTCCTTTATCTGGCATCCCTTTATACACGTACACATAGTTACGCCGCCGCCCATTTGGTGCTTCAATTACTTTATACATATTTGAAGCTCTGTCCGTTTTTTTATAGGTCCATGAGTTCCTCTGCTTTTGTCCTCGTAAAATTCAGTTTGACAAATAGTGTTAAAAACGCCTGTTCGAAAAATCAAATTGCCCTGGAAGTCACTTATTGCTATGAATATTTCAACAGTCGTTTAACACTTTAAAGCATTTTTTTTATGTACAGACACAAACGCTTTACGTTCTATTTATAAAATGACTAGCTTCTGCCCGCGGATTCGCTCGCGTTAGAAGGAGACAAAAAGTAAGCCTATGTTACTCTCCATCCCTTCAACTATCTCAACTTAAAAAATCACGTCAATCCGTCGCTCCGTTTTGCCGTGAAAGAAAGACAAACAGACAGACAGACAGACACACTTTCCCATTTTTAATATTAAGTATGGATGTATAATAAAAATAGAAGATGTATTACGAATCAACTTATTGGAATGGGCAACTAGATTCATTTTTCTTTGTTTTGACGTTCTAAAGCCTTTTAAATGGTCTATTAGAAATAAATGATTTGAGTTTATAATATAGAAATAGGAAATCGTTTAACATAAAAAAGGCTGCGCAAAGACGCGATGAAATCTGTACTCCTAGTTGAGGTCAGTCAGGGATCACCGTGGTGGTTTTAAGCCGATAAGAAGGTACTCATCTTGTCCTGCCCAGGCGGGGTCTAGCCCATCGGGTTTAGTTTATGTAGAATGCAGTGGCAGATTCCCGTTAGGGTATAGATGTTCTGTGGGCCGATAGCGGCGCGGCGCGCGTCGGTTCCAGCCGTCTCCCGTCACATAAATCCGTCTTATTCCTCCCACATGTCCTTTAAAATCACCAAATCAAATATATCACTAAAACTGCATTTTACTTACTTATTAAATGTATAATTTATTAAATTAATAAAGTCTGTACAGCATAAGTTAGTGTTACGAGTTGACTAGTGGTGCGGCGTAGCTACGTGAGCGCGAGCACCAGCAGCACGATGCCGAAGCCCACCGCCAGGCACACGATCAGCCCCATCTTCTTCTGCGAACAACAACAAACCCTCGCTAGTACTGCAGCTGATCTGCGGGATTCAAGTAGCAAAGTACAGCTAGTTTTCTCAAGTGACTAATCCGATTACAATAAACAGTCCTTGCTTTCCAAGACGCATTTTATTCACATTAAAGTTTTCGCGAGTTCACCTTGGTCGTCATTCACATTTTTGTGTTATACTAGGTGTATTTTTAGTCTTGCATAACCCGCTAGGAGATGATTCTACTCATTAAAATAAACAACTTTTAGTATGGAACCAACTCTGAAATCTCGAAAAAAATATCAGCTGTTTCATACATTATAATAATAATAATATAATATCTTTATTTCAGACATAGGTCCATACATTTTTTACAAAAAATAAAACAACGATAAAACATAAAACGTTAGTAGGGTTGTTAGTAGTACACATAAAATACAAAAAAAAACCGGCCAAGAGCGTGTCGGGCCACGCTCAATGTAGGGTTCCGTAGTTTCCCGTCCGTCACAATAAGTGTTCCCACTTCTAAGTTAAAAAAAAGGCTATTTGTTACGTTGACATACTAAGTACGCAGAAATTATTTTGTACAACCATTTTGTCTTTTTTGTACAAAAACTGTTCTTTCTATAAAGTTCAAAATAATTTTCCTAGAAAGTAATTATAATATAATATAATATAATATAATAATAAATGTTTATTGGAACCAAAATACAATTTATACAGTATATTGTGGTTACGGTAATAGCTACGATAGTTCAAAATAAACTGTGTTGCAGCTATTAACGCTCACCTCCAAGAGTTGAGTACATCAGTGGTCCTATTTTAAATACATTTCAAAATTTTCAAAAAAGTTTTCACAATAAGGACTTATAAAGTTCTACTTTCCAGATTTTTTTCATATTTTTTAAACCTACGGGTCAAAAGTTAGAGGGGGGACGCTTTAATTTTTCCTTTTGGAGTGATTATTTCCGATATTATTGACATTATCAAAAACTGATTTTAGTAAACCCCTTTTCATTTTTAAATACCTATCCAACAATATATCACACGTCAGGGTTGAAATTTAAAAGAAATCACTTCCCTCTTTACATATAGGGGGGCTACCCTAATAAAACATTTTTTTCCAATTTTTATTTTACCACTTTGTCGGCGTAGTTGATATACATATTGGTAGCAGCTTTCTAGTGCTAACGGTCACAGAGATTAAGCGAGGACGGACGGACAGACAGACAGACATGGCGAAACTATAAGGGTTCCTAGTTGACTACGCAACCCTAATAAAATAAAAATTATTGAAAAACAAAAAACCCGACTGCCTGAAAACTGAAAATAAAGAAACAAGCCCAGCAGTTTAGAATTCTGTTAAGTAATACCAGATAAATACATAATCGAAATAGTTTTATAATCTATACACACATAAAACAAATCATAAATTCTAATGCAAAACAGAACGACTCACAGTCGGGGCCCCTTGGGAAGATTTGATTAGTAAAATTTTGAATGGGCCCCGACTGTGAGTCGTTCTGTTTTGCATTAGAATTTATGATTTGTTTTATGTGTGTATAGATTATAAAACTATTTCGATTGTGTATTTATCTGGTATTACTTAACAGAATTCTAAACTGCTGGGCTTGTTTCTTTATTTTCAGTTTTCAGGCAGTCGGGTTTTTTGTTTTTCAATAATTTTTATTTTATTTTATACTTTTTAGTTACGATTTATAGACTTTGTTATAAGATGGGAAATTTTGCAATCTAGTCAGTTTATTGAGGGAGTTAATATCGAGAGGATTATTAAGTAACTTGCGGTGGCCTAAACTACCGATGATTAGTCTCTCTAGAGACCTAGCTTCAAAGCTACATATGCTTGACCTTTAGCTAAAACGCGTGAACTTAAATCAACCACAGCTCGGTCCAAAGTAGTTCCTTGAAGCAGAGGTGGAATAAGGGTCGAGGGAAGAACCTCATCGGCGCCCCTCCAAAATCCTTTTTTTTTGTTAGCCTTTACTGACCCACTGCCAGGCAAACGCACCGCCCAAGCCCTTTTAGATGTTCTCTTACCGGATTCCCTTGGGCCTGGCACCACTGGCTTCTGTCCACGACTCCAATCCTCTTTGGCAAATTCACTAGGTCTGAGCATCATAGCTTAGTACGGGCATGTCGATGAATTTACGCTTCAAGGATATCGGCGGATCGCCTAAACTGTGGACCAGTAGCTTTTAAGGCGTTTTCGATTCAGCAATCGATTTATTACACCTGTCTTTACCCGAAAGAAACTGACTGGCCATAAAAAACATACGTACTTACTATATAGTACATTAATACGTATTTTCTACCTATCCAACCCGATCTTACTCTTAGGGTCATGTTTCAACATCATCAACTTGGTGGTGCCACCAACAAAATGTACGGAGGGTGGCGCTCGGATCTATAAGTGAACTGAACTGTATAGGTACCTACATTTTGTTGGTACAGCACCTTGTAGTTTAATATAATGTATGTATATCGTTTTAGGTCGCATAGACGGACCACACATAGCTACCAGTTAGGAGCTCGGATCGTGCGTCAAGCGTATGTCAAGAAATGCAGGAATAGTCAAGAATTTAATTGAACCTGAACACCTCTATACATAAATAAATAGTTTTAGAATAGTAGTTGTAAAATAGTTTTAGAATTGCTAATTTATTAAATAATCATTTAAATTGTGTAAATCTTCTGAAATAGTTCACTTTATGTAAGGCATTTATATTTTCGGGCGCGCGCCCCCCTGAATCCTGGCGCCCTAGGCACGTGCCTCTTTTGCCTTAGGTTTAATCCGCCAATGTTTTTTTTTAATGTTTTGTTTGTTTGTATACCGTTTACACTTGAAATTAAAACTTAAATCAATAAGTAAGAAAATTAGCCAGAATGATTGTTTTGTAAACAACTTTAAATCGTTATATATTCTAAACTATTATTTAAAAAGAAAAATGATAAAAGGAACCTAAAGATGATTTTAAAATACCTATTCAACGACACCCCACTCGACATAGTTCATCGACATTTTGTTTTTTCATTTTGACAATATGGCGTCTGGAGGTCGCTGTGGTTAATTTTGATTACTGTCATGTCTTTAGTGACACTCGCAAGGTTAAGACGAATCGATTGACGTAAGAATTATCAAAATCGGCCTACGCATTCGGTCTCTAGAACGCCACATAGAAACAAACATACATACATACATAGATGTCTGTGACATACATATGTATGTGACATACATAGACATCAAACGAGAATGAAATAAATAGATGAATAAATGAATATATATATAATAATAGATGAATAATAGATGAAATAAATAGATAGAATGAAACGAGAATGAAATGAACGAAATAGATGTATGTGACATACATAGACATCAAACTCTGTGTTCACGGCGCTAAAACAACCCTTATGCGTAAGAGCATCTTTTGCATGGCTCCGACCATATTTAATAAATTGCCTAAAACATGGAAAGCTTTAAATATAACCTCTCTTAAAAGTAAACTGAAGAATTTACTAACTGTAAGGGCATATTACAGTATAGCGGAGTTTATGAAAGAAGACAATTTTCTTTGATTTAAGATGACAATGTTTTTTCTTTTTGACATGATATTGTAATCTATTGTATTTTTTTATTTATGTAATTGACATTGAATTGTAATGATACCTAATCTTTAATGAAATATGATGAAATGTAATTTTGATGATAAATTATTATCACGGCTTAGGACCATCTCTTCCCATCAATTTGTACGCCACTATATGCGGCTGAACATGTTAGAACTTTTTTTGTACTCCACTACTATCTTGCATGCAATGTATGTACACCATGTTTAAACAAATGGGGTGCTTGGACAGAAAACCTCCTCGTGTGCCTGAGGGCTGGAGTTCGCTTATGGATTCTTCCGGGGCGAAGACCAGTCCGAGGGACGGTGCACCCTGGGAGGTGGGCAACGACTCGTCATTGGGTACGTTGTGCCTTTGGGGTCTCGTTGTCCACTTGCCAATATTCTGTCACGGAGGACTCCACCACCTGTCCCTCTGAGTAGCAGAGGGCAGTGTGTGTTGGAGTCGGGGAACGGGCTCTGCGTGCACTCACCCTGCCGCAGAGCAGGCAGCTGGGGGTCGTCATCCCTAGCTGCCCCCGTTGATCTCGTAGCCCCGTAGTCTGTTACGGTCATGTCTCTGACTTTCGACGGGGGTCGAGGGCCTTGGTTTAACCGCCCGGGCCGCGAGGTAGACAACCTCTATAAAAAATTACCTCTAATACCAAGTTCTGGTGCGTGGCGAAGGTACGAATGGCTGAGGAGTAGTGTCGTCTATCTGTGGACGGCGCATCAGTCTCTAGCGCACCCCCAGCCAGGGAACCGGTGGACCCTCTGGTTGGGTTACAAATGTACACTTGCCCAGGGACAGGGGGTTACCCTGGGTGTACTTTGTAGATCCCCCACACTCGTGGGACTTAATATGGAAAACGAAATTTATAAACCAAACGAAGAGAGGAAGGAGAAAGCGCGGTCAGGGATCGACGCTAAAATGATCTTGAGCTCAGGGAGCTCGAGCACGGAGAGCTCGGACTCGGAGAGCTCCAAACGTGGAAGGGAGAGCCGCAACCGCAAGCGGACGATGTCGGAGGGCGCCTCGTCGTCCTCCGACAGCGAGGTTACGGCTCCGGCCCCCAAAATCCCTACCAGCAGGCGGGGTGCGGGCCGAGCAGGAGGAGGGGGGCGCAAGCTCCCCGCGCAGGAAGCTGCGCGGCGAGCCGAAAGGCTCGCCCTGGAAGGACGTCATCCCGGAGCGGTTGCAGTGCAGGCTCCGAGGTATGAGCCAGCCGCCGTGGGGAGCTCCAAGGAGGAGCGAGCGGCCGGGCTGGCAAAGGTGGTAGCAGATGCGTTGGCGATGGTGGCCCTCAAGCGCAAAAAGGGGTCCAAGGACGCGGCCATCGCGGAGGCCACCGCCTCGATAATGGCGGCGGCGGAGGAGGCCGACATGGCCGCAATGCGGGCGAACGTTGCCCGCCTAACTGCGGCCATGGAGGCCCTCCAAAAGGAAAACGCGGAGCTGCGGGCGGATCTGGCCAGGCTCCGGGGGGACGCGCCCCGAGGGGAGGAGCCTAAGGAGCGGGACTCCGCGCTCCAGGCCCTGGTCCAGGGCATGGCGGACCTCCAGCGCCGATTTTCGGTGCTGGAAGGAAGGACCCTCCGGCCCCCGCTCGCGGCCGATCGAGCGGTCCCGGCGACGTCGGCAGCAAGGCCAGCGGCAACCTTTGCCGCTGTGGCCGCGGCTCCTGCGGTGAAGCGCGCCGCCGCCGCGCCCCAAACGCCGGCAGGGAAAAAGACTGCGCCGCCCAAAAAGGGAAAAGCGGCGCAGCAGCGAAGAGCAGCAGGGGCACCCGTGGCCAGTGCGGCTGCAGAACGTCCCCCGCCACCTCCCCCTTCTCCCCCGACTGCCGAAACTCCGGCTGAGCCCGGCTGGCAAGTCGCCGGGGAGAAAAAGAAGGCGGCCAAGGCGGCCAGGACCGCCAAAAAGCGGCAGCGGCAGCGGGAGCGCCGCAAGGCCAAGAGCCTCGCGGCCAAGCTCCGCGCTTCAAAAACGGCAGCAGTGGTCATCACCCTGCAGCCGGAGGCAGAGAAAAGGGGAGTGACATACGGGGCGGTCCTCGCGAAGGCCAAGGCGGCGATAGACCTCAGCGAGATCGGCGTGACCGAAGGCTTGCGGCTCCGAGTCACAGCGACCGGTGCCCGCATGCTGGAGGTCCCAGGGGCTACCAGCGGCCCCGTCGCAGACGCCTTGGCCGAAAGGCTGCGGACGACGCTCCAGGCGGACGAGGCCAGAGTGTCCAGGCCTACGATACGCGTAGACATGCGCGTCATGGGCCTGGACGACTCCATTACGGGCGAGGACATGGTGGCCGCCGTCGCCGAGGCGGGGGGCTGTCCCGCTGACGATGTCCGCGTGGGGGCTATCCGCCTTGACCGCTCGGGGCTGGGAGCGGTCACTGTGAGCTGCCCTGTACAGGCAGCGAAGGCCATAGAGGGCCACGGCAGACTGAAGGTGGGCTGGACCTCGGCGCAAATTAAGCTGCTGGAGCCCAGACTTCTGCGGTGCTACAGGTGCCAGGTAGGGCACCATGTCGGTGTCCGCTGCACCGCGGAGGTGGACCGTAGCGGTGACTGCTTCCGCTGCGGTCAGCCCGGTCACAAGGCCAGCTCGTGCACTGCCGCGCCGCACTGCTATGTATGTGCGGCAGCTGGCAAGCCGGCTGATCACCGGGCTGGGGGCAAGGCTTGCGCCCCACCCACCAAGGCCAGAGGCAAGGGCAGAACACCCTCTGCCGCCGCTGCCGCCGCTCCCGCTGCTGCCGCCGCTCCCGCCACTGCCGCTGCTTCCACTGCTGCTGCCGCTCCTGCCGTTTCCGCCGCTGCTGCGTCTACCGCTGCCGCCGCGACTACCGAGGCCGCAATGGAGTGTCAATAATGGCTCCATTGCGCCTCCTACAGGCGAACATCAACCACTGCGCCGCCGCTCAGGATCTGTTGCTCCAGAGCATGGCGCAGTGGTCGATTAATATCGCCGTGGTCTCCGAGCCGTACTTTGTCCCGCCCAGGGATTCTTGGGTGGAGGACCTGAGCGGCTCGGTGACCATCATTTCGTCGGCCGCCGCCGGTACCCCGACCCTCGAGGGTGTCAAGAGGGCACAGGGGTGCGTTGCGGCACGGTTCGGGGAGATCGCCGTTGTAGGCGTCTATCTCTCCCCGAACCGATCCCTCGTCGAACTCCACAACTCCCTTATGGAGCTGAGCGTCGTCGTCGCCGGGTTCCGAACCCTCCCCGTGCTCGTTCTCGGGGACTTCAATGCCAAAAACTTGGCTTGGGGCTCCCGATACACTGACGCACGGGGCAGAATGGTGGAAGACTGGGCCCTAGAGGTAGGCCTAGTCGTGTTGAACCAGGGTACCGTCCCCACGTGTGTGCGGATGCGGGGTGAGTCGGTGGTGGACATCTCGTTCGCCAGCCCCGCTCTGTCACCGCGTGTCGTTGACTGGCGCGTAATGGAGGAGGTGGAGACGTTCTCCGACCACCGGTACATCCGGTTTGACGTCTCCGCCCAGACCTCCGCTGCGCCGGTCCGACGGACCCCAAGCGGTCCGCGCTGGGCGCTGAAGCAGCTGGACCGGGAGCTTCTCCTGGAAGCCTCGATAGTGCAGGCCTGGGTGTCATCACCGGACAGGCCTGCCGACATCAACGCCGAGGCTGGGTGGTTCCAGGAGGCCATGTCCGAGATCTGTGACATGGCAATGCCCCGGGTTCAGCCTGGAAGGGGTCAGCGCCAGGTGTACTGGTGGTCGTCGCAAATCGCGTCCTTACGCGAGGCGTGCGTGGCTGCGCGACGCCCGTACACCAGACACCGCAGGCTCCGTATCCGCCCTGTGGATGCGGATGCCATTGAGGCGGAGCTGTATGAGGGGTACAGAGCGGCGAAGGAAGCCCTCCGACTGGAGGTATTGCGGGCCAAATCTTCGGCCCGCCAAGAGATGCTGGGGACTCTGGACAGAGATCCGTGGGGGCGCCCCTACCTGGCGGTGCGGGGCAAGCTCCGCACCGCGGGCCCCCCCCTGACGCAGAGTCTCCGGCCCCAGATTGTGGAGGGCGTGGTGAGCGCTCTGTTCCCTTCGCGGGGGGAGTTCACTCCCCCGCTCATGGCTCCGCCACCGGCGGTGTCCGATGCGGACCGCAACGGCGACGACGACGACGTTCCAGAAGTGACCGAGGTAGAACTGGGAGCGGCGGTGCTAAGGCTTAGGGCCAAGAACACCGCCCCAGGACCCGACGGCCTACCAGGGAAGGCCTGGGCCCTGGCCTTAGGGGCTCTCGGGCCTCGACTAAGGGGGCTCTTTAGCGCATGTTTGGAGGAGGGCCAGTTCCCACTTCGCTGGAAGACCGGGAAGCTGGTCCTCATACCGAAGCCGGGGCGTCCTGCGGACAGTCCGTCCGCATACCGGCCCATCGTTTTGCTCGACGAGGCGGCCAAGCTCTTGGAGAGAGTGATTGCGAACCGTCTCGTCGAGCGGCTGATGCGGGTGGGGCCGGATCTGGCGGACGGCCAGTTCGGCTTTCGCAGAGGACGCTCCACGGTGGACGCCATCATGCGCGTGCGAGCCCTCACGACAGGGGATGCGGTGGCACGGGGCAGGGTCGTCTTGGCGGTGTCTCTCGACATCGCCAACGCCTTCAATACCCTGCCTTGGGGGTGCATAGGGGCCGCATTACGGTATCACCGGATGCCGGCCTACCTCTGTCGTGTGGTCGAGGCCTATCTGACGGACAGAGCCGTTATCTACCCCGGTCACGAGGGAGTGTGGAGTCGACGAGGGATGTCGTGCGGTGTTCCACAGGGATCGGTCTTGGGGCCGCTCCTGTGGGACATCGGGTACGACTGGGTGCTGCGCGCCGACCTTCCCGAAGGCGTCAGCGTAGTGTGCTACGCTGACGACACGCTAGTCCTAGCGCAGGGAGGGTCGTTCCAGGCGGCGGCCGACTTAATGTCGAGTGGTGTTGCGACAGTCGTGGACAGGATCCGGCAACTGGGACTTGAGGTGGCCCTGCACAAGTCCGAGGCCATGTGTTTTCATGGCCCTCGGCACCGGCCACCTCCGGGGTCTCAGATAACGGTAGGAGGGGTTCACATCGGTGTCGAGTCGACGATAAAGTACTTGGGACTTGTCCTCGACAACCGATGGAACTTCACGGAGCATTTCCGACGTTTGGGCCCCAAACTGGCGAGGGCTGGAGCTGCCCTCAAACGGCTCCTGCCCAATCTCGGTGGCCCAAACGCCTCCTGCCGGAGGCTCTACGCGGGGATCGTGCGGTCCATGGCCCTCTACGGGGCTCCGGTGTGGGCGCCCAACCTAGCCACGGCTCCGGCCCGGCTTCTGAGGGCGTCCCAGAGGGTCATGGCGATTCGCATGGTGCGGGGATACCGCACGATCTCCTGCGAGGCGGCATGCCTCCTTGCCGGCACTCTGCCGTGGGATCTGGAGGCAACAGTCCTTGCACACACGTACGAGTGGCGCGTGGAAGTGCAACGCCGGGGCGAAGTCCCGCTGCCGCGGGTTATCGCGGCACGGCTCACGGAGCTCCGGCGAGATCTCAGGGCGGAGTGGAGACAGCGACTGTCGCAACCTAGTGCTGGGCACGCCGTGATAGCGGCGGTAAGACCCCTCTTTGAGGAGTGGCTGGAGAGGCGCCACGGCGCTCTCACGTTTCGCCTGACGCAGGTCCTCACCGGACATGGTCAGTTCGGGAGGTTCCTGTGTCGGATTCAGGCGGAAGCGACGCCTGGGTGTCACCACTGCAGCAACGGTCGCCTGGAGGACACGGTCGAGCACACGGTGGAGGTGTGCCCCGCATGGGCGGACCATAGACGTGTCCTCGTAGAGGCGATCGGCGGCGGTGACCTCTCGCGCCCAGCGCTGGTTCAGGCTATGCTGCGGGGCGAGACGGAATGGGATGCCGTCGCCTCCTTCTGCGAAGCAGTTATGCTAGTGAAGGAAGCGGCGGCGCGCGAGAGGCAACGACGAGCCTCTCGCCCCGGACAAAGACCCAGGCGAAGACGTCGAGAGTCGCAAGACGACTACCGGCCACCGTAGGCGCGGTTCTGCGGATGGCGAGCGATGGGTAGCTCGCCGCCCGGCTAGGACCAGGACCGCGTCGACGGCGCGTTAGTGTTCCACGCGCGCCTCAAAGAGAAGTAGTCAGCACAGGAAGGGGCCTAACAGGGCCAACGCCTGCCGGGGTTGCGGAATGTGTATAGTAGTCACCGTGACCCTGGAACATAAAGGGCAATCGAAGGAACATGAGTGGGTTTTAGTCAGTAAGAGTCTGACACGCCCTCCCGTCGCACCCAGGACGGGAGCAGTCATTGGATGATTTCCCACTCACCAAAAAAAAAAAAAAAAAAAATGTTTAAACAAATAAATTTTACTTTACTTTACTTTACTTTACTTTAGACTGATAAACACATTACCCGTTTTTACCCTCCTTTGCGTCGCGCAGTCGGGTAAAAACGGCTGTGATGTTATACCGCGCTTACGTTGAGTCCACACTACGGTATGGATTAATTATGTGGGGAAATAGTACGGACAACAATAGAGCATTCGTAGCCCAAAAAAATTTTTACGAGGTCTATACGAAATTCTATCTGACGAGTCATGACAACCTATATTCAAGAAGCTTGGTTTGCTACCACTACCTTCATTATATATTTATGAAGCATGCATGTTGGTTCAAAAACATAAAGAATTATTTAAAATAGCTCAGGAAATAAGCTCTCGAAGTCGGCGTGATCAATACAGACTTGTGCTGGATGAGCTGCCTAGATCAGCAAAATATAATAAAAACGCTCTGGCTATGTGTGTGCGGTTGTATGATAATATTGATAATCTACCAAGTATGTTTAAAACATTAAACTATAAATTATTTAAAATTAAATAATATAAATGGCTCAATGACCTGTTGTAATAAGTTTGCATGCTTTAAGTACTAAGCAAAATATGTTTGATCAAAATATTTTTTCAAATAAAATATCTTATTATATCTTATAAAAAAAAATATGGTGGGCACCCATTGAACTTTTGTTAAAAATAAATATATAATTGAGTCCGTCAGTCTCCATGTTCTTTCACTACAACCTACTCATTTTAATACGTCGGGTGATGACACATGGCTTGACTTAATCCTTACTTCCTCTCCCTCCCTTGTGTCCGCCCACGGTCAGTGTCCTGCTCCCGGCTTCTCTCACCACGACCTCATTTTTCTCTCCTACATCCTCAAACCACCTAAACCTCTCTCTAAAGTTCTGCACATGCGTTGTTTTGCGCGCTTGGATGTAGACAAGTTGCGTCAGGATGCATCGGAAATAGATTAGGGGGAACATGGAAGCCGCTACAGATACAGATGAGAAACTTTTAATATTCAATCAGACAGTCCTTGCTCTCTACGACAGACACGCTCCTGTGAAGACGGTCAGACTAAGGCGTGCGCCTGCACCTTGGATGACATTGCGCGTTCGTATGGCAATGCGGCGCCGAGATCGGGCCTTTCGTAGGTATAAAAAAGATCGTTGTGAAGAGAACAAAAATCTCTTCAAAACTGCAAGAAATCGGTGTAATCAGATGATACGCAACGCCAAACGCCGCCATATTCTTGAAAATAGTTCTTCTTCTTCTCCTGCCGACATCTGGAAATTCCTTGGAACTCTTGGTGTCGGCAGGCCACGTCATGTGGATTTTCCTAAGACAATTGTCACATCACCTCGACTTGCCACTTAGATTCAGGTATACTAGCTCAGACGGTGATTTCATTAAGAACTTACCTGGTCCCATCATATAACCATTTCATTTCTGTCCAGTCGCTCCGGATGAAATCAAAAAGATTATCTTGTCCATAAAATCTAAGGCTGTGGGTTGTGATGCCATTAGTCGTCACATGATCACTTTGATTACTGACTGCCTTCTTCCACTGATTACCAATATAATCAATTTTTCCCTCTATTCCGGACATTTCCCTTCCCTGTGGCGTATGGCTTATGTCCGTCCACTTCCTAAAATTAGTAATCTTTCTCTTCCCAATCATTTTCGGCCTATTTGAGAGTGCTGTTGTTGTTTGATTTGAAAGTGCTTTAAGCCTGTGTACACAGGCAGTTCTCAGAGTTTGTGCACAGGAACAATCTGGTAAGTACATACATTCCAGTCTGGGTTCAGGCCTGGGCACTACTTCTGCTCTCCTTAAAGTGACTGGCGACATTAGAGAAGCCATGAGTGATGCAAAAAATACTGTGCTTGTGTTAATTGACTTCTCTAATGCCGTCAGTCACGACATCATGTTTATAGCTATCCTGTCACACCTTATGTTTTCTTCGGAAGCGCTGGAATGATTCTCTTCGTATCTTTAGAGACGTCAGCAGTTGGTGCGCGTCGATGAGAATTCATCAAGTTGGTGTGAGCTGGATGCTGGTGTTCCACAAGGCGGTATTCTATCTCCTCTGTGATTTTTTATCTTCATTAATTTAATAGCTCACTGTCTTCGGTGTTCTTATCATCTTTATGCCGACGATCTTCAGTTATACACTGCAGCAAGAGTAGATGATTTAAGTTTCGCTGTTGAGGATGTAAACCAGGACTTGGAGGCTATTAAAGACTGGTCTGGTAGATTTGGGGTGTCCGCAAAACCTCTCAAAATGTCAGGCCATTTTAATATGTAGCTCGTTTATTTTCAACTTGAGAAAATACGATCATGTCTCTGAATACAGGTCTGAGCTAAATTGGTTGCCCATTCGCCAGAGGTGAAATTTGCGTCCTCTGACTACGCTTTTCTCTTTGCTACACTGTCCCACCCCTCCTTCCTATCTTATATATTACGAGTATCTCAGTTCCAATATTTGTGTTCTTCGCACTCTAGAAAACTGCGATCTTCCAACAATCTTCTTTTACTTTGCCCTTCTCATACTTCGGATTTAGTTCATTCTTCCTTTCGAATTCAATCCATTCTTCTCTGGACTGCGCTTCCTCTCGATATCAGGACGGCCACAAGCCGTTATGGGTTCAAGCGGAAATTGAGGATTCATTTTCGAAACATTTGAGCAGAGTCTATTGACCAATTACTACACTCTCTGTTGTATATATATATGTATGTATGTATACAGGGTGTCCCACGGCTATGCCACATGGAGGGAAAGTACCTTAAATATTGTAGATAGAACATTTTACTGAAAGAAGACATTATATGAATTTTGAAAACATTTTAAACTGCATTCATAGATTTTTAAATAATTAAATGGTTAGGCCGGGAATCGAACTTGTTCCACGAGAAAAAATTATCATCCTGTAGTTTTATCATACCGATCGAAAGGTTTCATTATAAGAATTATTTTTTGCTAAATAACATAGTGTCACAAATAAAAGGAAGACCGTGAATTTTGACATTTGATGTAAAATTTTGTTCTAAAAAGTTAAAAGCTTACATTGCCGTAAGGACATACAATTAACAATCATAACAACTTTTTACTAATTAATCTACCCATTTGAGTTATACGCATCATTTATATAAATAAATACCCACCACAACAAGCCCAAAAAATCGTCAGGGAACGAAATAATTAAAAGTTATCACTTTGTATTCAAGAAGAAGGGACTCATTTTGAGCATTTGAAAAATTGACTAATTTTGTATTAAAAATGTTAAAATTCATGGTCTTTCTTTTATTTTTGACACTATGTTATTTAGCAAAAAATAATCCTTGCGATGAAGCCTTTCGATCGGTAGGATAAAACTACAGACTGATTAATTTTCTCGAGTAACAGGTTCGATTCCCGGTTCAACCATGTAATTATTTAAACATCTATGAATGCAGTTTAAAATGTTTTCAAAATTCATAGAATGTTTTCTTTCAGTAAAATGTTCTATCTACAATATTTAAGGTACTTTCCCTCCATGTGGCATAGCCGTGGGACACCCTGTATATTTATATATAATATATTTTATATACTTTATTGCGTATATAAGTAGGTAATTATGTATGTGTAATCTTTTGTAATTTTAAGTTGGTTTCTTCCGATGCATCTGCCATGTTATCTCTGCACCTCCTTGGGTAGACTGGTAGAGAATGCCTAAGGCATTAAGTCCGCCATTGTACATTTTTATATGTGCATGTAGTATAAATAAATAAATAATAAAAAAATGAATAAATAAATAAATAAACAGATAAATAAATAAATAAATAAAAATAGTATTGATATTTTCTTGCGATTTCAAAGTTGGTTTCATAATAAAAGTTGTTTGTTTTTGCAAGTCCAAAAATACACCTAGTAGATGTTGCCGATTCTCTTATTCACAAACTAACGTAAATTTAAAAGAAATGCATATTTCTCTTTCCATTTAATTAAGAAAAGGACAGAAGATAAAATATTAGTTAAATCCTGTCAAATTTAGACACTCCATAGATAATTTAGGCGCGATTTAAAATTATGGCGTCTAAATATTTTTTTCTTCAGGCGCTGTCTAATTTGACAGGATTAAACTAAAATGTATCTTCTGTCTTTTCTTTAAGAAATGAAAAAAGAAAAATGCATTTAACTTTAATTTAGTTAAGTTTGTGAACAAGAGAATCAGCACCATAGCGAGTTTGGAATAGTGTACAGCGTAGTGTAATGTGGTGGTTAGGGTCGCGGTGGTTACCTTCCTGGCCTTGGTGTGGCTGACGGTGCCCTTGAGCAGCTCGGTGCCGCCGCTGCCGACGTGCTCGGTGGCCTGCAGCGCGTAGTACTCCACGCTGTCCACCTGGTCTTGCTGCGACACACAACACCACTCAGCGTCATCACACTCACAACACACTCATGATCAACTGCCATGTAGACAGTCGTAAGGAGTCTTTGTGCCTTTGTGCATGCACTTTCAATTAATAAATAAAGTATCCTACTTATAGTTTGTGTATGTATGCATTAAATGCGCTCTACAATCGCTCGCGATTCTTGCCGTGAATCCACGCCGCGATTCGCACCGTGCACTTCGCGTTTAAATGTGTCTCTCCACACTCGCGAATATTGATATGCTTCTGGCGCGTCACGAGTTCACGACACGCCACGACACGATAGTGTGGTTCCGCCTTTATTCCACTCAAAACTCTTAACGCAGTCAAAACTACTGTTGACTGGCAAAAACAAATAAAACTGCTTTTGACTATCAATGCGTGTGAGTTATACAAGGTGGAAAGTTTCAATGGGACCTTGGAAGAAAACTACCTTTAATCGTTAAGATAGGCAACATTCCTTTATATTTAAAATGAAACAAAACTGCAACCTGTGCCGCGACGAGGTGCGCGAGCTGCGCGAAGAGGTCGCGCACGTCGCGCAGCGCCGCCTCGACGCGCGCCAGCTCCTCGTGGCGCGCCTCCACGTCGCGCAGCGCGCGCCGCGCCTCCGCCGTCTCGGCGCGCACGTTGTCCACGAACAGCGACATGTTCTTGGAGTCCAGCAGCGCCTGGCACTCCTCCTCCGACACCGACAGGTTCGCTGCAACACAAACGCAGCGTGACTCAGTCGGCCGACGACCCCGCCATTCAACCAGCACCGACTCTACACTAATGACTGTTTCAAAACAACTACAATTAGGAACCGCTTCTTAACTATCTTGCTAATGTATAATTTGCTTTGTTGATTTATTAGCGCGAATATACACAACACACGTAGCTACACTACGTGTATTGACCTGGCCTGATTAATTCACGTCCGTGGTCACAATGACAATGACTCGCCACAATTTGTACATTATTAAACATGAATAAACTGCTAAGCGAGCGACGGCACTCCGAGTGCTGAGGAGTTACTTTACCGTCGTCTCACGATATCTGTCGCTGGTGCTGTGTGAGCTGCTGGAATAGATTCTCGGTAAAATAGAAAGATACGATAAGATAGTTTCCTAAGTGGCTCAGCGCTCAGCTCTCTGCGAGCGGCATCCGTTTGTGCTCAATTAGTTATAAATGCGCGCATAGCGACACGGCACTTCGCTGTCCGTCACACTCATATTATTATAAGGAAATATTGAATCAAGCCCAGCTCCTTGAGAAACTAAGGAAACGAGAAGTAACTACCCGGCCACCTCGCGTTTTCATTCCATTCTGTTTTATAAAAGTTTAGGTTATGTATAAAAAGGTTAAAGCTAGCATATTATTGTGGCAATTTTTTAATCAAAAATATGATACCTAAGCTAATAAATAAAAAGGAAAGAAAATTTAAACGGTACGTCGTACGTTTAATTTATTTTCCTTTGAAAGCTGAATGACAATTTGTTTTAACGATCAAAACGACTGAAAGAGTTTTACCTTACTCGCTTTACCGTACTGAACTTTAGTACCGATTGGAAAGGCATTAAAGGTTGGCTTTAATGTAAACCATGTGATAACAGATAACACTGGACGTTGTGATGATCTGACCAAGGCGACCCTACCGAACCTAGTACCCTGTGGTTATAGGTTACACGATAATCGAACAGAACAGGGATAGGGTGTGGGGGGAGGTTCTCTTTGAACCCGTTTGATGCGCGATGAAAGCGGCCTCACTGAGGTGTATCTGGTGCTGCAGCAGGCTGAGCTGCGCGGCGCGCACGGCGTCGAGCGCGGCGTGGTGCTGCGCCAGCGCGTCCGCGTACAGGCGGCGCGTGCACGCGTACTGCAGCCGGGCGATGCGCGCGCCCGCGTCGTTGCGCGCGCTCAGCCGCGCCTCGAACTGCCGCAGCGCGCCGCCCAGCTTCAGCCCCGTGGCGTTCGACGCCGTCACCACCGAGTCCAGCTGCTCCTGCAAGTCTGACCACCCAACACGTTATGGCACTGGGAGCTACACACAAACATACTCACGTAAAAACAAATGATTGAGAATGTAACAATTTCAGAAAGTAAGCGCGGCGAACAGTGAAAGTTTCTATAACAGGCCAGCGAGGTGAGAGCAGGAGAGACTCACTCTTGTTGGTGTGGTAGGTGGGGTCGGCGTGCAGGCGCCGCAGGAGCTGCGTGTTGGTGTCGAGCTCGTGGATCCAGCCGCGCATGCGCTCCACCTGCAACACACATATATGGTGACGGTACGTGTTCATGTGAGCCCTTTTGTAAGGGTACTAGCCTTACATAATAATGTTGAATGTTGTAAAACGATTTACCCTAAGTCTAATTCGTCGGAAGTCCGCGACAGTTAGTGAACAACGAGCAATAACTCGTGTCTCAAAAGGTGCAGTCCTCAAGACCAGTGATCATCAGATATAGTGATAGAGCACGTCGCTCAGCAGGCGGCCCCGGGTCAAGGGTGTAGTGTGCGATAATGGAGCGGCGCTTTGTAAATAAACAATACCACACTTGTGCATGTATAAGTGCGCGCAGTGAACGCGTCTCGGTAATAAATCATTTGCATACATAGGAATATTAATATTTTTTGGTGTAGTATTACAGTAGCGACTGCAATCAGGCGTAGGAATGTGTTCATGAGCGCTAACTAGTAATATTAAATATATGACGTAAGCAGTAGGTACTGTGGTCAAAGTGGAAACTATGCCGCAAGTGTGTCACGATCATGATTACGTGTGATGATTGTGCGGCACACGGCTGTAATTAGCCGGGCCACTAATGAACTCAACGAGCTCGTTAACGTCGCACTGTGCTGGTAATGAAGCGCCTACCTCCAGGAAGATGTCCTGTATGTGCTTGTCGAGGAGATGCGCGGGCAGGCCGGGCTCCACCGTGTCGCAGTACACGCCGCCCGCCGCGCCGCGCGCCAGCTGCAACACAACGCATCACATCACTACTGCACTCCGACACACTCCTGAGAGACCACACCTAGTGCAGCGGCGGTTTGTTTACTAAGCTGACGTCACGGCACACTCGCGCAGACAGCGCACTGCCGGCAGGGGCTCGGACACCAGGGGCAGCAACACCGGCCCGTGGGAGCGACACTTACGTGGCGCAGCTCGGCGAGGCGGTCCTTGCTCCTCATGGCGCGGACAGGTGCCGGCGCGGAGGTGCGCTCGCGGCGGTATCTAATCGTGCACTGATAACGTCGCCGCTCGCTGATATCACGCGCCGCGGTAAGGTCACTACACCCGCGCGCCACTCATGCGGGGGCTACTGCGCCCCTTCGAGCACTGAACTTTATTTAGTTACAGAACATGTTACACCTGAGTAGGTCGCTTCAGTGTCGATGACTCCGCGACGGCGGTACACTGCCTGGTGTCTAAGTGTCCAGAGGTTTGTGTCGGTTGGGCAGGTCGCGCAGGTAGCACATGGTAGTGACAGTGGGTGGCGGCGCGGCGCGCAGCTGGTCGCGCGCAGTGTGCGGCGGGAGCGGGACTGACGCGAGGCGTACAGTGCGCGCACGCGGAACTGTTTGCGCTGCACATTAGCGCGCCCCGCGGCCGCCGCCAGCTCGCACTCTGCACTCACCGACAAAATGGACAGTTAGGGTTTTATATTGTTTCGGAATCATAGCCGGGCCATACTTCTGTATTTATTTTTCTTTTTCTAAGTGAATGTTACAATCACAGGAAGAGGGGGGTGTTCGACGCTCCTGTTATCTATATTTACTATTAAGTATACTAACGATATAAACAGGAAAATTTTGTGATTTTGTGACGTTGTATCCCTAAATCTAGTGAACCGATTTTGAACATTCTTTTACTACCTAATAGAAAGAAAATCGCACCAAAATCAAACAAGGACCAATTATTCAGAATGTACAAAATAACCTAGATAATTTGATCTAGTTTAAAAGTTGTCATATTGAACGCACACTGTTGTGTGTTTAGTGTACGCGAGTTTTAGATCTAAGCCTACATAGGACATAGGTTCTACCGCGCACCTCATCTTACAAGTCGGATCAAACTGTACTCGGTGTGCAAAGTGTACATGATGAGTCTAAGATGGAAATACCTATTTTTGTAAAATTGTTTTTTTAATTAAATTACTTTTCTTCCAGGGCCCATTAAAACTTTCACTAAATACTAATAATATTTTTTAAATTTAAAAAATACAGTACTTACTCTCTTAGCTTTTGACAGAGAAGTCGCCAGAATACTATCGCCAAATAAATGTCGATATCATTGTAATTAAAACTATTTCTTATTAAATAATTACTTCTTTTAACCTTGTTCTGGACACATACCGCTAAAATGTGAATGGCATCCGCTATTTTATCACAGTCCAAGCATTTACGGGGAACCAATCTTCCTCATTATAACTATTTAAGGGAGAATTGAGAAAATCTAGATGACCCAACCAATGGTTAACCTGCCGGGGTTGCGAAATAGTTCTAATAGTAACCGTGGCCCCGGAACACAAAGGGCAACCGAAGGAACATAGGTGGGTTTTGGTCAGTAAAAGTCTGTCACTCCCTCCCGCGCCGCCCAGGGCGGGACAAGTCATTTGATGATTTCCCATCCATAAAAAAAAACCCAGTGGTTAAGGCGTCCACCTCATGTTAGAGGTTGTGAGTTCGAATCCGGGCAAGTACATACTAATGTGACTTCGAATCGCAAAACAATGCCTATCGGCATTCAACAGTTCTACCGTCTGTACACATATCACATAAGTATTGCATTATTGGCTATTCTAGCGATGCGCGCGGGCAGCGAAACCGCTTTTTTTTACCTATCTGGCTACAACGTGCATTGTCATAGCCATTTAACGTATTTTTGTGCTAATATACTACTAGAATCATCTCCTCTCCTAGCGGGCTATGCAAGACCAAAGATACACCTAGCATGTGAATGTGAAGTGTAAAAGTAAAAATACTAATGTAGCTATTGAAACCTTATTTTCTCAGTATCCCTTTAAGTTACCGAACAACAAATATATGACAACAAACTGGATTATAATAACTATCATCCTTGATAGTTTTCCTTTGTGTCCGCCACTTTTCGAAAAGCTGGACATAAATTGCATGGCAGAAGGGAATGCGCGGCCAGACAATGCTCACTGCAGCTGTCTACCGAACCACACAAAACTGCGGCCTTCAGAGGTAGTTTTAAATACGCCGCATCCAAATGCTGGAATAATATCCCGCCCCCAATCAGAAATCTTAAAACACTTGGCACGTTTAAAAGAAGACTGCGTAGATTTCTTTTGGATTCACAAAGGAATATCGGAATGACTGCCGCAAATACCTCGATTATTTAGTTGACAGCGACTAAACAGGCCTATCCTTTGTTCTTCTTTATCTTGGTTCGTCAAATTTAGATGTTACAATTTATTTATTTAACTGACTTACGTGGATACTGACTTGCGAATAATCAACACACACACATACACTTAACAGCAACACTTTGTAAGTAACACACACCCCCTATTCATTACACCCGCATAATTAATTATTTTTATTATAATATTTTCCTTTTACCCGCACACTATTTTCTTATTTAATTAGTTTTTTTTTCCTTCTACTTCCGCCTTCTCGGCGTCCGAGAGTCACCTGGTTCCAGCAGAATACCAGCGTCAGGTAGGTATACGCTTAGCCTATATACCTGACATATGCTGAGCTGGACACCCATTTGGTGCAAACACGTACTGCTTGGTAGGTCACTTTAATTTGTAACGTTGTTCTGGTTTTTTTTTGTTTACTTTATGTTTTCTGTGTTTTTGTGTTAAACTTTGCACCAAATAAATGGTTTATCTATCTATCTATCAAATTACCCAATATTATACATATTTGATTAAAATCGGTTGCGCAGCTTAAAAGTCCATCGCGGACAAACGTAGGTATACGTAACGCGTGATTTGTTTACTTAAATAAAGATAATGTAATTTATTATCTTTATAAATAAGGTAAACTCACAACTTAAAACCATCGTTTATGTATACTGTATATTGTTTCATAATAAATCAATATAGTTATACCTACTGTAACTGGCACTGCTTTGTGAGTATTTGGTCCAGTTAAATAACCAATTGAAATTAGCTTCAATAATTAGAAATAGATTTTCTTTTAGTAGAAACACATTAGAAATTAAATATGAAATAATTGCATGTACCTATTAGTAATTAGTATCAGTAATGAGGAGCGCATGTCGCATTCCTGCTGAGTGATGAGCACTGAGCAGTCCACCGCGCACTGCTCGCAGGTCGCAGGACGTCCGTCGCCGCTTCCAGGTAGGAAAAAAATGCGTAATAATGATTTCTCGTGGATCCGTTCGCTGTGATAAAGAGGTAGTTCAAGAGTTTGAACATTTTTTTACCAGTACCTATGCCCTTAAAAACTACAGAGGCTTTGTATTCCTCTCCTGCGCTCTCTGCTGCCTTACTTAAAAGAAATGTTACGGCTTTCCCTCTGGAGTTCAGGTTTCAACTTACAAACCCCCAGGCTGTTATTAGGGCTATTAAAGATCTTAAAATCAAATCAACAAGATCTTTGGGGAATGTCTCTTAAAGTTTGTAGGTCATTGTTAACGCACACGTTAACACCTTCGATACACACGTGCATCATCAAGCAGAGGGGAGCGGGCGGCGCGGCAACACAGCGGCTCGGCGACGACCCGCGCGCCCTCAACACTTCTTACAACAACGCGATCACGATCGCATGATTTTTAGTTTTTATTATTTTTGACCATTGTAGAATACCTAATATGATTAGATAGAATATGATACCTATCTAACACTGAAAGAATTTTTCAAATCGGACCAGAAGTTCCAGAGATTACCCCCTATATACAAACTTACAAACCTACAAACTTACAAATTTTACCTCTTTATAATATTAGTATAGATTAGTATAGACCAAGGAATCTTTCCGGATTTAATGAAGCACAGTAAAGTCATACCTTTATTTAAATCTGGCGACAGCAATGAAACAAACAATTATAGGCCTGTGTCGATTCTGCTAGTTCTCAGCAAGGTGTTTGAAAAGTTAATGCTCAACTAAATGTTATACCTACCACTTTAATAAAAACTCCATCTTTCACTCGCGCGATCAAAATTGTACTTTGTACTGGCGGCGCACTGTGGGCTGGATTTCGGGTTTCATAGACATCCGACGACTTTTATGCCTGATTATCTTTCTTAAGACCACATACATACTTTAAAATTGTATCATTATAGTATAGACTCATAAGTGGCTCATTGAGAAATTTTTATTCAAAAATTTGTATGAAGCTGACAGAAAAAAAATGACATATCTCCGGTTGTGCACAATTGGCCCTAATTATTTTTTAGGGAGTCAATGTTTGAATTATTTGAAATTTTTTGATATATTGCATTATAAGGCCAGAGGTGCGAAACATTTTTTTTCTTAATTCACTTAAATATGTATTTATAATAATTATATTCACATGTTTTCATGGTCCTATTATTTTTATTGAGCTACACATAAACGCTAAGCTGGAATAAAGTTAAACTTTTGATAAATATAATTATATTTTCCTTAAAAATTTAAAAAAATGTTTTGCACCTCTGACCTTATTATTAAATGTGTCATAAAAATTAAAAAATGAGTCTATCTGTAAACACACAAAAAAGAATCATGTTTTTCTTAGTTTTCGAACTTAAAAGGCTTGGAAAAGCCATGTATCCTCTTGTATTTACTCTGAATTTTAGATATGTTTTAGCTACATGGCTAACGATGATTATGTAAAATATTTTATGTAGCACACTTGGGCACAACTTATTTTTTCTTCCTTTTTTAGTTTTTTAGGACTCCGTAGTCAACTAGGAACCCTTATAGTTTCGCCATGTCTGTCTGTCTGTCCGTCCGTCTCCGCTTAATCTCTGTGACCGTTAGCACTAGAAAGCTGAAATTTGGTACCATTATGTATATCAATCCCGCCGACAAAGTGGTAAAATAAAAATTGGAAAAAAATGATTTATTAGGGTAGCCCCCCTATATGTAAAGTGGGAAGTGTTTTTTTTTTAATTTCAACCCCAACGTGTGATATATTGTTGGATATTTATGGTAAGGTTAGGTTTGGTTAAGTTAGGTTAGGTATGGTTTTTTTAATAGTTAATAATTTTTGTTAATAATAATTTAAATGCTAATTGATAATGTATAACATTGTTATTGTTATAGTCAATTGTAATTTTTAATGTTTCATTTTTAATTGCTAATATTTATTGTAAATTTTAATGTTTCGTTTATAATTGTTAAATGTGAATTTTTAATTGTTTTGTTTTTTGTAATTTTTAAATATTTGGTTAGGTTATGTTAGGTTAGGTTAGGTTTGTTTGGTTAGGTTAGGTTATTAATATTGTTATTGTTATTGTTATTGTTATTGTTATTGTTATTGTTATTGTTATTGTTATTGTTATTGTTATTGTTATTGTTATTGTTATTGTTATTGTTATTGTTATTGTTATTGTTATTGTTATTGTTATTGTTATTGTTATTGTTATTGTTATTGTTATTGTTATTGTTATTGTTATTGTTATTGTTATTGTTATTGTTATTGTTATTGTTATTGTTATTGTTATTGTTATTGTTATTGTTATTGTTATTGTTATTGTTATTGTTATTGTTATTGTTATTGTTATTGTTATTGTTATTGTTATTGTTATTGTTATTGTTATTGTTATTGTTATTGTTATTGTTATTGTTATTGTTATTGTTATTGTTATTGTTATTGTTATTGTTATTGTTATTGTTATTGTTATTGTTAATGTTATTGACATAGTCATTGACATAGTCATTGACATAGTCATTGACATAGTCATTGACATAGTTAAAGTTTAAAATAAATTATTGTTAATTGTTAAAATTTTTATTTAATTTTTAATTTAAAATTGTTAACGATAGATTGATATTTTTTTTGGTAAATAATGTTTGTTGTTTGGTTAGGTAAGGTTAGGTTTGGTTAGGTTAGGTTAGGTATGGTTTTTTTAATAGTTAATAATTTTTGTTAATAATAATTTTAATGCTTATTGATAATGTATAACATCGATATTGTTATTGTTGTTGTTATAGTTAATTGTAATTTTTAATGTTTCATTTTTAATTGCTAATGTTTGTTGTAAATTTTAATGTTTCGTTTTTAATTGTTAAATTAATGTGAATTTTTAATTGTTTTCTTTTTTGTAATTTTTAAATATTTGGTTAGGTTATGTTAGGTTAGGTTAGGTTCGTTTCATTGACATAGTCATTGACATAGTTATGTCAATGACTATCTTCTTCAATTAAAGCCACGTAAAAGTGAAGCTCTACGCAAACAGCCCAGCTTCGATCCAAGACCTCAAAGATGGAATTCGTGAGATCGAGGACATAAGACAGCCACTTTGCGAATTGGTAATAATAAATTTCATGAAAAGGAAAATGCCATGTGAGCGCGGTTGTGGTAGTTAATTGTTAAAATTTTTGTTTAATTTTTAATTTTAAATTGTTAATAATAGATTGATATTTTTTTTGTAAATAATGTTTGTTGTTTGGTTAGGTAAGGTTAGGTTTAGTTAGGTTAGGTTAGGTATGGTTTTTTTAATAGTTAATAATTTTTGTTAATAATAATTTAAATGCTAATTGATAATGTATAACATCGATATTGTTATTGTTGTTGTTATAGTTAATTGTAATTTTTAATGTTTTATTTTTAATTGCTAATGTTTGTTGTAAATTTTAATGTTTCGTTTTTAATTGTTAAATTTATGTGAATTTTTAATTGTTTTCTTTTTTGTAATCTTTAAATATTTGGTTAGGTTATGTTAGGTTAGGTTAGGTTCGTTTCATTGACATAGTCATTGACATAGTTATATGTCAATGACTATCTTCTTCAATTAAAGCCACGTAAAAGTGAAGCTCTACGCAAACAGCCCAGCTTCGATCCAAGACCTCAAAGATGGAATTCGTGAGATCGAGGACATAAGACAGCCACTTTGCGAATTGGTAATAATAAATTTCATGAAAAGGAAAATGCCATGTGAACGCGGTTGTGGTAGTTAATTGTTAAAATTTTTGTTTAATTTTTAATTTTAAATTGTTAATGATAGATTGATATTTTTTTTGTAAATAATGTTTGTTGTTTGGTTAGGTAAGGTTAGGTTTGGTTAAGTTAGGTTAGGTATGGTTTTTTTAATAGTTAATAATTTTTGTTAATAATAATTTAAATGCTAATTGATAATGTATAACATTGTTATTGTTATAGTCAATTGTAATTTTTAATGTTTCATTTTTAATTGCTAATATTTATTGTAAATTTTAATGTTTCGTTTATAATTGTTAAATGTGAATTTTTAATTGTTTTGTTTTTTGTAATTTTTAAATATTTGGTTAGGTTATGTTAGGTTAGGTTAGGTTTGTTTGGTTAGGTTAGGTTATTAATATTGTTATTGTTATTGTTATTGTTATTGTTATTGTTATTGTTATTGTTATTGTTATTGTTATTGTTATTGTTATTGTTATTGTTATTGTTATTGTTATTGTTATTGTTATTGTTATTGTTATTGTTATTGTTATTGTTATTGTTATTGTTATTGTTATTGTTATTGTTATTGTTATTGTTATTGTTATTGTTATTGTTATTGTTATTGTTATTGTTATTGTTATTGTTATTGTTATTGTTATTGTTATTGTTATTGTTATTGTTATTGTTATTGTTATTGTTATTGTTATTGTTATTGTTATTGTTATTGTTATTGTTATTGTTATTGTTATTGTTATTGTTATTGTTATTGTTATTGTTATTGTTATTGTTATTGTTATTGTTATTGTTATTGTTATTGTTAATGTTATTGACATAGTCATTGACATAGTCATTGACATAGTCATTGACATAGTCATTGACATAGTTAAAGTTTAAAATAAATTATTGTTAATTGTTAAAATTTTTATTTAATTTTTAATTTAAAATTGTTAACGATAGATTGATATTTTTTTTGGTAAATAATGTTTGTTGTTTGGTTAGGTAAGGTTAGGTTTGGTTAGGTTAGGTTAGGTATGGTTTTTTTAATAGTTAATAATTTTTGTTAATAATAATTTTAATGCTTATTGATAATGTATAACATCGATATTGTTATTGTTGTTGTTATAGTTAATTGTAATTTTTAATGTTTCATTTTTAATTGCTAATGTTTGTTGTAAATTTTAATGTTTCGTTTTTAATTGTTAAGTTAATGTGAATTTTTAATTGTTTTCTTTTTTGTAATTTTTAAATATTTGGTTAGGTTATGTTAGGTTAGGTTAGGTTCGTTTCATTGACATAGTCATTGACATAGTTATGTCAATGACTATCTTCTTCAATTAAAGCCACGTAAAAGTGAAGCTCTACGCAAACAGCCCAGCTTCGATCCAAGACCTCAAAGATGGAATTCGTGAGATCGAGGACATAAGACAGCCACTTTGCGAATTGGTAATAATAAATTTCATGAAAAGGAAAATGCCATGTGAGCGCGGTTGTGGTAGTTAATTGTTAAAATTTTTGTTTAATTTTTAATTTTAAATTGTTAATAATAGATTGATATTTTTTTTGTAAATAATGTTTGTTGTTTGGTTAGGTAAGGTTAGGTTTAGTTAGGTTAGGTTAGGTATGGTTTTTTTAATAGTTAATAATTTTTGTTAATAATAATTTAAATACTAATTGATAATGTATAACATCGATATTGTTATTGTTGTTGTTATAGTTAATTGTAATTTTTAATGCTAATGTTTGTTGTAAATTTTAATGTTTCGTTTTTAATTGTTAAATTTATGTGAATTTTTAATTGTTTTCTTTTTTGTAATCTTTAAATATTTGGTTAGGTTATGTTAGGTTAGGTTAGGTTCGTTTCATTGACATAGTCATTGACATAGTTATATGTCAATGACTATCTTCTTCAATTAAAGCCACGTAAAAGTGAAGCTCTACGCAAACAGCCCAGCTTCGATCCAAGACCTCAAAGATGGAATTCGTGAGATCGAGGACATAAGACAGCCACTTTGCGAATTGGTAATAATAAATTTCATGGAAAGGAAAATGCCATGTGAGCGCGGTTGTGGTAGTTAATTGTTAAAATTTTTGTTTAATTTTTAATTTTAAATTGTTAATGATAGATTGATATTTTTTTTGTAAATAATGTTTGTTGTTTGGTTAGGTAAGGTTAGGTTTGGTTAAGTTAGGTTAGGTATGGTTTTTTTAATAGTTAATAATTTTTGTTAATAATAATTTAAATGCTAATTGATAATGTATAACATTGTTATTGTTATAGTCAATTGTAATTTTTAATGTTTCATTTTTAATTGCTAATATTTATTGTAAATTTTAATGTTTCGTTTATAATTGTTAAATGTGAATTTTTAATTGTTTTGTTTTTTGTAATTTTTAAATATTTGGTTAGGTTATGTTAGGTTAGGTTAGGTTTGTTTGGTTAGGTTAGGTTATTAATATTGTTATTGTTATTGTTATTGTTATTGTTATTGTTATTGTTATTGTTATTGTTATTGTTATTGTTATTGTTATTGTTATTGTTATTGTTATTGTTATTGTTATTGTTATTGTTATTGTTATTGTTATTGTTATTGTTATTGTTATTGTTATTGTTATTGTTATTGTTATTGTTATTGTTATTGTTATTGTTATTGTTATTGTTATTGTTATTGTTATTGTTATTGTTATTGTTATTGTTATTGTTATTGTTATTGTTATTGTTATTGTTATTGTTATTGTTATTGTTATTGTTATTGTTATTGTTATTGTTATTGTTATTGTTATTGTTATTGTTATTGTTATTGTTATTGTTATTGTTATTGTTATTGTTATTGTTATTGTTATTGTTATTGTTATTGTTTTTGTTATTGTTATTGTTATTGTTGTTGTTGTTGTTATTGTTATTGACATAGTCATTGACATGGTCATTGACATAGTCATTGACATAGTCATTGACATAGTCATTGACATAGTCATTGACATAGTCATTAACATAGTTAAAATTTAAAATAAATTATTGTTAATTGTTAAAATTTTTATTTAATTTTTAATTTAAAATTGTTAATGATAGATTGATATTTTTTTTGGTAAATAATGTTTGTTGTTTGGTTAGGTAAGGTTAGGTTTGCTTAGGTTAGGTTAGGTATGGTTTTTTTAATAGTTAATAATTTTTGTTAATGATAATTTAAATGCTAATTGATAATGTATAACATCGATATTGTTATTGTTGTTGTTATAGTTAATTGTAATTTTTAATGTTTCATTTTTAATTGCTAATGTTTGTTGTAAATTTTAATGTTTCGTTTTTAATTGTTAAATTTATGTGAATTTTTAATTGTTTTCTTTTTTGTAATTTTTAAATATTTGGTTAGGTTATGTTAGGTTAGGTTAGGTTCGTTTTATTGACATAATCATTGACATAGTCATTGACATAGTCATTGACATAGTCATTGACATAGTCATTGACATAGTCATTAACATAGTCATTGACATGGTCATTGACATAGTCATTGACATAGTTATGTCAATGACTATCTTCTTCAATTTAAAGCCACGTAAAAGTGAAGCTCTACGCAAACAGCCCAGCTTCGATCCAAGACCTCAAAGATGGAATTCGTGAGATCGAGGACATAAGACAGCCACTTTGCGAATTGGTAATAATAAATTTCATGAAAAGGAAAATGCCATGTGAGCGCGGTTGTGGTAGTTAATTGTTAAAATTTTTGTTTAATTTTTAATTTTAAATTGTTAATAATAGATTGATATTTTTTTTGTAAATAATGTTTGTTGTTTGGTTAGGTAAGGTTAGGTTTAGTTAGGTTAGGTTAGGTATGGTTTTTTTAATAGTTAATAATTTTTGTTAATAATAATTTAAATGCTAATTGATAATGTATAACATCGATATTGTTATTGTTGTTGTTATAGTTAATTGTAATTTTTAATGTTTTATTTTTAATTGCTAATGTTTGTTGTAAATTTTAATGTTTCGTTTTTAATTGTTAAATTTATGTGAATTTTTAATTGTTTTCTTTTTTGTAATCTTTAAATATTTGGTTAGGTTATGTTAGGTTAGGTTAGGTTCGTTTCATTGACATAGTCATTGACATAGTTATATGTCAATGACTATCTTCTTCAATTAAAGCCACGTAAAAGTGAAGCTCTACGCAAACAGCCCAGCTTCGATCCAAGACCTCAAAGATGGAATTCGTGAGATCGAGGACATAAGACAGCCACTTTGCGAATTGGTAATAATAAATTTCATGGAAAGGAAAATGCCATGTGAGCGCGGTTGTGGTAGTTAATTGTTAAAATTTTTGTTTAATTTTTAATTTTAAATTGTTAATGATAGATTGATATTTTTTTTGTAAATAATGTTTGTTGTTTGGTTAGGTAAGGTTAGGTTTGGTTAAGTTAGGTTAGGTATGGTTTTTTTAATAGTTAATAATTTTTGTTAATAATAATTTAAATGCTAATTGATAATGTATAACATTGTTATTGTTATAGTCAATTGTAATTTTTAATGTTTCATTTTTAATTGCTAATATTTATTGTAAATTTTAATGTTTCGTTTATAATTGTTAAATGTGAATTTTTAATTGTTTTGTTTTTTGTAATTTTTAAATATTTGGTTAGGTTATGTTAGGTTAGGTTAGGTTTGTTTGGTTAGGTTAGGTTATTAATTGTTATTGTTATTGTTATTGTTATTGTTATTGTTATTGTTATTGTTATTGTTATTGTTATTGTTATTGTTATTGTTATTGTTATTGTTATTGTTATTGTTATTGTTATTGTTATTGTTATTGTTATTGTTATTGTTATTGTTATTGTTATTGTTATTGTTATTGTTATTGTTATTGTTATTGTTATTGTTATTGTTATTGTTATTGTTATTGTTATTGTTATTGTTATTGTTATTGTTATTGTTATTGTTATTGTTATTGTTATTGTTATTGTTATTGTTAATGTTATTGACATAGTCATTGACATAGTCATTGACATAGTCATTGACATAGTCATTGACATAGTTAAAGTTTAAAATAAATTATTGTTAATTGTTAAAATTTTTATTTAATTTTTAATTTAAAATTGTTAACGATAGATTGATATTTTTTTTGGTAAATAATGTTTGTTGTTTGGTTAGGTAAGGTTAGGTTTGGTTAGGTTAGGTTAGGTATGGTTTTTTTAATAGTTAATAATTTTTGTTAATAATAATTTTAATGCTTATTGATAATGTATAACATCGATATTGTTATTGTTGTTGTTATAGTTAATTGTAATTTTTAATGTTTCATTTTTAATTGCTAATGTTTGTTGTAAATTTTAATGTTTCGTTTTTAATTGTTAAGTTAATGTGAATTTTTAATTGTTTTCTTTTTTGTAATTTTTAAATATTTGGTTAGGTTATGTTAGGTTAGGTTAGGTTCGTTTCATTGACATAGTCATTGACATAGTTATGTCAATGACTATCTTCTTCAATTAAAGCCACGTAAAAGTGAAGCTCTACGCAAACAGCCCAGCTTCGATCCAAGACCTCAAAGATGGAATTCGTGAGATCGAGGACATAAGACAGCCACTTTGCGAATTGGTAATAATAAATTTCATGAAAAGGAAAATGCCATGTGAGCGCGGTTGTGGTAGTTAATTGTTAAAATTTTTGTTTAATTTTTAATTTTAAATTGTTAATAATAGATTGATATTTTTTTTGTAAATAATGTTTGTTGTTTGGTTAGGTAAGGTTAGGTTTAGTTAGGTTAGGTTAGGTATGGTTTTTTTAATAGTTAATAATTTTTGTTAATAATAATTTAAATACTAATTGATAATGTATAACATCGATATTGTTATTGTTGTTGTTATAGTTAATTGTAATTTTTAATGCTAATGTTTGTTGTAAATTTTAATGTTTCGTTTTTAATTGTTAAATTTATGTGAATTTTTAATTGTTTTCTTTTTTGTAATCTTTAAATATTTGGTTAGGTTATGTTAGGTTAGGTTAGGTTCGTTTCATTGACATAGTCATTGACATAGTTATATGTCAATGACTATCTTCTTCAATTAAAGCCACGTAAAAGTGAAGCTCTACGCAAACAGCCCAGCTTCGATCCAAGACCTCAAAGATGGAATTCGTGAGATCGAGGACATAAGACAGCCACTTTGCGAATTGGTAATAATAAATTTCATGGAAAGGAAAATGCCATGTGAGCGCGGTTGTGGTAGTTAATTGTTAAAATTTTTGTTTAATTTTTAATTTTAAATTGTTAATGATAGATTGATATTTTTTTTGTAAATAATGTTTGTTGTTTGGTTAGGTAAGGTTAGGTTTGGTTAAGTTAGGTTAGGTATGGTTTTTTTAATAGTTAATAATTTTTGTTAATAATAATTTAAATGCTAATTGATAATGTATAACATTGTTATTGTTATAGTCAATTGTAATTTTTAATGTTTCATTTTTAATTGCTAATATTTATTGTAAATTTTAATGTTTCGTTTATAATTGTTAAATGTGAATTTTTAATTGTTTTGTTTTTTGTAATTTTTAAATATTTGGTTAGGTTATGTTAGGTTAGGTTAGGTTTGTTTGGTTAGGTTAGGTTATTAATATTGTTATTGTTATTGTTATTGTTATTGTTATTGTTATTGTTATTGTTATTGTTATTGTTATTGTTATTGTTATTGTTATTGTTATTGTTATTGTTATTGTTATTGTTATTGTTATTGTTATTGTTATTGTTATTGTTATTGTTATTGTTATTGTTATTGTTATTGTTATTGTTATTGTTATTGTTATTGTTATTGTTATTGTTATTGTTATTGTTATTGTTATTGTTATTGTTATTGTTATTGTTATTGTTATTGTTATTGTTATTGTTATTGTTATTGTTATTGTTATTGTTATTGTTATTGTTATTGTTATTGTTATTGTTATTGTTATTGTTATTGTTATTGTTATTGTTATTGTTATTGTTATTGTTATTGTTATTGTTATTGTTATTGTTATTGTTATTGTTATTGTTATTGTTATTGTTATTGTTATTGTTATTGTTATTGTTATTGTTATTGTTATTGTTATTGTTATTGTTATTGTTATTGTTATTGTTATTGTTATTGTTATTGTTATTGTTATTGTTTTTGTTTTTGTTTTTGTTTTTGTTATTGTTATTGTTATTGTTGTTGTTGTTGTTATTGTTATTGACATAGTCATTGACATGGTCATTGACATAGTCATTGACATAGTCATTGACATAGTCATTGACATAGTCATTGACATAGTCATTAACATAGTTAAAATTTAAAATAAATTATTGTTAATTGTTAAAATTTTTATTTAATTTTTAATTTAAAATTGTTAATGATAGATTGATATTTTTTTTGGTAAATAATGTTTGTTGTTTGGTTAGGTAAGGTTAGGTTTGCTTAGGTTAGGTTAGGTATGGTTTTTTTAATAGTTAATAATTTTTGTTAATGATAATTTAAATGCTAATTGATAATGTATAACATCGATATTGTTATTGTTGTTGTTATAGTTAATTGTAATTTTTAATGTTTCATTTTTAATTGCTAATGTTTGTTGTAAATTTTAATGTTTCGTTTTTAATTGTTAAATTTATGTGAATTTTTAATTGTTTTCTTTTTTGTAATTTTTAAATATTTGGTTAGGTTATGTTAGGTTAGGTTAGGTTCGTTTTATTGACATAATCATTGACATAGTCATTGACATAGTCATTGACATAGTCATTGACATAGTCATTGACATAGTCATTAACATAGTCATTGACATGGTCATTGACATAGTCATTGACATAGTTATGTCAATGACTATCTTCTTCAATTTAAAGCCACGTAAAAGTGAAGCTCTACGCAAACAGCCCAGCTTCGATCCAAGACCTCAAAGATGGAATTCGTGAGATCGAGGACATAAGACAGCCACTTTGCGAATTGGTAATAATAAATTTCATGAAAAGGAAAATGCCATGTGAGCGCGGTTGTGGTAGTTAATTGTTAAAATTTTTGTTTAATTTTTAATTTTAAATTGTTAATAATAGATTGATATTTTTTTTGTAAATAATGTTTGTTGTTTGGTTAGGTAAGGTTAGGTTTAGTTAGGTTAGGTTAGGTATGGTTTTTTTAATAGTTAATAATTTTTGTTAATAATAATTTAAATGCTAATTGATAATGTATAACATCGATATTGTTATTGTTGTTGTTATAGTTAATTGTAATTTTTAATGTTTTATTTTTAATTGCTAATGTTTGTTGTAAATTTTAATGTTTCGTTTTTAATTGTTAAATTTATGTGAATTTTTAATTGTTTTCTTTTTTGTAATCTTTAAATATTTGGTTAGGTTATGTTAGGTTAGGTTAGGTTCGTTTCATTGACATAGTCATTGACATAGTTATATGTCAATGACTATCTTCTTCAATTAAAGCCACGTAAAAGTGAAGCTCTACGCAAACAGCCCAGCTTCGATCCAAGACCTCAAAGATGGAATTCGTGAGATCGAGGACATAAGACAGCCACTTTGCGAATTGGTAATAATAAATTTCATGGAAAGGAAAATGCCATGTGAGCGCGGTTGTGGTAGTTAATTGTTAAAATTTTTGTTTAATTTTTAATTTTAAATTGTTAATGATAGATTGATATTTTTTTTGTAAATAATGTTTGTTGTTTGGTTAGGTAAGGTTAGGTTTGGTTAAGTTAGGTTAGGTATGGTTTTTTTAATAGTTAATAATTTTTGTTAATAATAATTTAAATGCTAATTGATAATGTATAACATTGTTATTGTTATAGTCAATTGTAATTTTTAATGTTTCATTTTTAATTGCTAATATTTATTGTAAATTTTAATGTTTCGTTTATAATTGTTAAATGTGAATTTTTAATTGTTTTGTTTTTTGTAATTTTTAAATATTTGGTTAGGTTATGTTAGGTTAGGTTAGGTTTGTTTGGTTAGGTTAGGTTATTAATATTGTTATTGTTATTGTTATTGTTATTGTTATTGTTATTGTTATTGTTATTGTTATTGTTATTGTTATTGTTATTGTTATTGTTATTGTTATTGTTATTGTTATTGTTATTGTTATTGTTATTGTTATTGTTATTGTTATTGTTATTGTTATTGTTATTGTTATTGTTATTGTTATTGTTATTGTTATTGTTATTGTTATTGTTATTGTTATTGTTATTGTTATTGTTATTGTTATTGTTATTGTTATTGTTATTGTTATTGTTATTGTTATTGTTATTGTTATTGTTATTGTTATTGTTATTGTTATTGTTATTGTTATTGTTATTGTTATTGTTATTGTTATTGTTATTGTTATTGTTATTGTTATTGTTATTGTTATTGTTATTGTTATTGTTATTGTTATTGTTATTGTTATTGTTATTGTTATTGTTATTGTTATTGTTATTGTTATTGTTGTTGTTATTGTTATTGACATAGTCATTGACATGGTCATTGACATGGTCATTGACATAGTCATTGACATAGTCATTGACATAGTCATTGACATAGTCATTGACATAGTTAAAATTTAAAATAAATTATTGTTAATTGTTAAAATTTTTATTTAATTTTTAATTTAAAATTGTTAATGATAGATTGATATTTTTTTTGGTAAATAATGTTTGTTGTTTGGTTAGGTAAGGTTAGGTTTGGTTAGGTTAGGTTAGGTATGGTTTTTTTAATAGTTAATAATTTTTGTTAATAATAATTTTAATGCTTATTGATAATGTATAACATCGATATTGTTATTGTTGTTGTTATAGTTAATTGTAATTTTTAATGTTTCATTTTTAATTGCTAATGTTTGTTGTAAATTTTAATGTTTCGTTTTTAATTGTTAAATTAATGTGAATTTTTAATTGTTTTCTTTTTTGTAATTTTTAAATATTTGGTTAGGTTATGTTAGGTTAGGTTAGGTTCGTTTCATTGACATAGTCATTGACATAGTTATGTCAATGACTATCTTCTTCAATTAAAGCCACGTAAAAGTGAAGCTCTACGCAAACAGCCCAGCTTCGATCCAAGACCTCAAAGATGGAATTCGTGAGATCGAGGACATAAGACAGCCACTTTGCGAATTGGTAATAATAAATTTCATGAAAAGGAAAATGCCATGTGAGCGCGGTTGTGGTAGTTAATTGTTAAAATTTTTGTTTAATTTTTAATTTTAAATTGTTAATAATAGATTGATATTTTTTTTGTAAATAATGTTTGTTGTTTGGTTAGGTAAGGTTAGGTTTAGTTAGGTTAGGTTAGGTATGGTTTTTTTAATAGTTAATAATTTTTGTTAATAATAATTTAAATGCTAATTGATAATGTATAACATCGATATTGTTATTGTTGTTGTTATAGTTAATTGTAATTTTTAATGTTTTATTTTTAATTGCTAATGTTTGTTGTAAATTTTAATGTTTCGTTTTTAATTGTTAAATTTATGTGAATTTTTAATTGTTTTCTTTTTTGTAATCTTTAAATATTTGGTTAGGTTATGTTAGGTTAGGTTAGGTTCGTTTCATTGACATAGTCATTGACATAGTTATATGTCAATGACTATCTTCTTCAATTAAAGCCACGTAAAAGTGAAGCTCTACGCAAACAGCCCAGCTTCGATCCAAGACCTCAAAGATGGAATTCGTGAGATCGAGGACATAAGACAGCCACTTTGCGAATTGGTAATAATAAATTTCATGGAAAGGAAAATGCCATGTGAGCGCGGTTGTGGTAGTTAATTGTTAAAATTTTTGTTTAATTTTTAATTTTAAATTGTTAATGATAGATTGATATTTTTTTTGTAAATAATGTTTGTTGTTTGGTTAGGTAAGGTTAGGTTTGGTTAAGTTAGGTTAGGTATGGTTTTTTTAATAGTTAATAATTTTTGTTAATAATAATTTAAATGCTAATTGATAATGTATAACATTGTTATTGTTATAGTCAATTGTAATTTTTAATGTTTCATTTTTAATTGCTAATATTTATTGTAAATTTTAATGTTTCGTTTATAATTGTTAAATGTGAATTTTTAATTGTTTTGTTTTTTGTAATTTTTAAATATTTGGTTAGGTTATGTTAGGTTAGGTTAGGTTTGTTTGGTTAGGTTAGGTTATTAATATTGTTATTGTTATTGTTATTGTTATTGTTATTGTTATTGTTATTGTTATTGTTATTGTTATTGTTATTGTTATTGTTATTGTTATTGTTATTGTTATTGTTATTGTTATTGTTATTGTTATTGTTATTGTTATTGTTATTGTTATTGTTATTGTTATTGTTATTGTTATTGTTATTGTTATTGTTATTGTTATTGTTATTGTTATTGTTATTGTTATTGTTATTGTTATTGTTGTTGTTGTTGTTATTGTTATTGTTATTGTTATTGTTATTGTTATTGTTATTGTTATTGTTATTGTTATTGTTATTGTTATTGTTATTGTTATTGTTATTGTTATTGTTATTGTTATTGTTATTGTTATTGTTATTGTTATTGTTATTGTTATTGTTATTGTTATTGTTATTGTTATTGTTATTGTTATTGTTATTGTTATTGTTATTGTTATTGTTATTGTTATTGTTATTGTTATTGTTATTGTTATTGTTATTGTTATTGTTATTGTTATTGTTATTGTTATTGTTATTGTTATTGTTATTGTTATTGTTATTGTTATTGTTATTGTTATTGTTATTGTTATTGTTATTGTTATTGTTATTGTTATTGTTAATGTTATTGACATAGTCATTGACATAGTCATTGACATAGTCATTGACATAGTCATTGACATAGTTAAAGTTTAAAATAAATTATTGTTAATTGTTAAAATTTTTATTTAATTTTTAATTTAAAATTGTTAACGATAGATTGATATTTTTTTTGGTAAATAATGTTTGTTGTTTGGTTAGGTAAGGTTAGGTTTGGTTAGGTTAGGTTAGGTATGGTTTTTTTAATAGTTAATAATTTTTGTTAATAATAATTTTAATGCTTATTGATAATGTATAACATCGATATTGTTATTGTTGTTGTTATAGTTAATTGTAATTTTTAATGTTTCATTTTTAATTGCTAATGTTTGTTGTAAATTTTAATGTTTCGTTTTTAATTGTTAAATTTATGTGAATTTTTAATTGTTTTCTTTTTTGTAATCTTTAAATATTTGGTTAGGTTATGTTAGGTTAGGTTAGGTTCGTTTCATTGACATAGTCATTGACATAGTTATATGTCAATGACTATCTTCTTCAATTAAAGCCACGTAAAAGTGAAGCTCTACGCAAACAGCCCAGCTTCGATCCAAGACCTCAAAGATGGAATTCGTGAGATCGAGGACATAAGACAGCCACTTTGCGAATTGGTAATAATAAATTTCATGAAAAGGAAAATGCCATGTGAGCGCGGTTGTGGTAGTTAATTGTTAAAATTTTTGTTTAATTTTTAATTTTAAATTGTTAATGATAGATTGATATTTTTTTTGTAAATAATGTTTGTTGTTTGGTTAGGTAAGGTTAGGTTTGGTTAAGTTAGGTTAGGTATGGTTTTTTTAATAGTTAATAATTTTTGTTAATAATAATTTAAATGCTAATTGATAATGTATAACATTGTTATTGTTATAGTCAATTGTAATTTTTAATGTTTCATTTTTAATTGCTAATATTTATTGTAAATTTTAATGTTTCGTTTATAATTGTTAAATGTGAATTTTTAATTGTTTTGTTTTTTGTAATTTTTAAATATTTGGTTAGGTTATGTTAGGTTAGGTTAGGTTTGTTTGGTTAGGTTAGGTTATTAATATTGTTATTGTTATTGTTATTGTTATTGTTATTGTTATTGTTATTGTTATTGTTATTGTTATTGTTATTGTTATTGTTATTGTTATTGTTATTGTTATTGTTATTGTTATTGTTATTGTTATTGTTATTGTTATTGTTATTGTTATTGTTATTGTTATTGTTATTGTTATTGTTATTGTTATTGTTATTGTTATTGTTATTGTTATTGTTATTGTTATTGTTATTGTTATTGTTATTGTTATTGTTATTGTTATTGTTATTGTTATTGTTATTGTTATTGTTATTGTTATTGTTATTGTTATTGTTATTGTTATTGTTATTGTTATTGTTATTGTTATTGTTATTGTTATTGTTATTGTTATTGTTATTGTTATTGTTATTGTTATTGTTATTGTTATTGTTATTGTTATTGTTATTGTTATTGTTATTGTTATTGTTATTGTTTTTGTTTTTGTTTTTGTTTTTGTTTTTGTTATTGTTATTGTTATTGTTATTGTTATTGTTGTTGTTATTGTTATTGACATAGTCATTGACATGGTCATTGACATAGTCATTGACATAGTCATTGACATAGTCATTGACATAGTCATTGACATAGTCATTGACATAGTCATTGACATAGTCATTGACATAGTTAAAATTTAAAATAAATTATTGTTAATTGTTAAAATTTTTATTTAATTTTTAATTTAAAATTGTTAATGATAGATTGATATTTTTTTTGGTAAATAATGTTTGTTGTTTGGTTAGGTAAGGTTAGGTTTGCTTAGGTTAGGTTAGGTATGGTTTTTTTAATAGTTAATAATTTTTGTTAATGATAATTTAAATGCTAATTGATAATGTATAACATCGATATTGTTATTGTTGTTGTTATAGTTAATTGTAATTTTTAATGTTTCATTTTTAATTGCTAATGTTTGTTGTAAATTTTAATGTTTCGTTTTTAATTGTTAAATTTATGTGAATTTTTAATTGTTTTCTTTTTTGTAATTTTTAAATATTTGGTTAGGTTATGTTAGGTTAGGTTAGGTTCGTTTTATTGACATAATCATTGACATAGTCATTGACATAGTCATTGACATAGTCATTGACATAGTCATTGACATAGTCATTAACATAGTCATTGACATGGTCATTGACATAGTCATTGACATAGTTATGTCAATGACTATCTTCTTCAATTTAAAGCCACGTAAAAGTGAAGCTCTACGCAAACAGCCCAGCTTCGATCCAAGACCTCAAAGATGGAATTCGTGAGATCGAGGACATAAGACAGCCACTTTGCGAATTGGTAATAATAAATTTCATGAAAAGGAAAATGCCATGTGAGCGCGGTTGTGGTAGTTAATTGTTAAAATTTTTGTTTAATTTTTAATTTTAAATTGTTAATAATAGATTGATATTTTTTTTGTAAATAATGTTTGTTGTTTGGTTAGGTAAGGTTAGGTTTAGTTAGGTTAGGTTAGGTATGGTTTTTTTAATAGTTAATAATTTTTGTTAATAATAATTTAAATGCTAATTGATAATGTATAACATCGATATTGTTATTGTTGTTGTTATAGTTAATTGTAATTTTTAATGTTTTATTTTTAATTGCTAATGTTTGTTGTAAATTTTAATGTTTCGTTTTTAATTGTTAAATTTATGTGAATTTTTAATTGTTTTCTTTTTTGTAATCTTTAAATATTTGGTTAGGTTATGTTAGGTTAGGTTAGGTTCGTTTCATTGACATAGTCATTGACATAGTTATATGTCAATGACTATCTTCTTCAATTAAAGCCACGTAAAAGTGAAGCTCTACGCAAACAGCCCAGCTTCGATCCAAGACCTCAAAGATGGAATTCGTGAGATCGAGGACATAAGACAGCCACTTTGCGAATTGGTAATAATAAATTTCATGAAAAGGAAAATGCCATGTGAGCGCGGTTGTGGTAGTTAATTGTTAAAATTTTTGTTTAATTTTTAATTTTAAATTGTTAATGATAGATTGATATTTTTTTTGTAAATAATGTTTGTTGTTTGGTTAGGTAAGGTTAGGTTTGGTTAAGTTAGGTTAGGTATGGTTTTTTTAATAGTTAATAATTTTTGTTAATAATAATTTAAATGCTAATTGATAATGTATAACATTGTTATTGTTATAGTCAATTGTAATTTTTAATGTTTCATTTTTAATTGCTAATATTTATTGTAAAGTTTAATGTTTCGTTTATAATTGTTAAATGTGAATTTTTAATTATTTTGTTTTTTGTAATTTTTAAATATTTGGTTAGGTTATGTTAGGTTAGGTTAGGTTTGTTTGGTTAGGTTAGGTTATTAATATTGTTATTGTTATTGTTATTGTTATTGTTATTGTTATTGTTATTGTTATTGTTATTGTTATTGTTATTGTTATTGTTATTGTTATTGTTATTGTTATTGTTATTGTTATTGTTATTGTTATTGTTATTGTTATTGTTATTGTTATTGTTATTGTTATTGTTATTGTTATTGTTATTGTTATTGTTATTGTTATTGTTATTGTTATTGTTATTGTTATTGTTATTGTTATTGTTATTGTTATTGTTATTGTTATTGTTATTGTTATTGTTATTGTTATTGTTATTGTTATTGTTATTGTTATTGTTATTGTTATTGTTATTGTTATTGTTATTGTTATTGTTATTGTTATTGACATAGTCATTGACATGGTCATTGACATAGTCATTGACATAGTCATTGACATAGTCATTGACATAGTTAAAATTTAAAATAAATTATTGTTAATTGTTAAAATTTTTATTTAATTTTTAATTTAAAATTGTTAATGATAGATTGATATTTTTTTTGGTAAATAATGTTTGTTGTTTGGTTAGGTAAGGTTAGGTTTGCTTAGGTTAGGTTAGGTATGGTTTTTTTAATAGTTAATAATTTTTGTTAATGATAATTTAAATGCTAATTGATAATGTATAACATCGATATTGTTATTGTTGTTGTTATAGTTAATTGTAATTTTTAATGTTTCATTTTTAATTGCTAATGTTTGTTGTAAATTTTAATGTTTCGTTTTTAATTGTTAAATTTATGTGAATTTTTAATTGTTTTCTTTTTTGTAATTTTTAAATATTTGGTTAGGTTATGTTAGGTTAGGTTAGGTTCGTTTTATTGACATAATCATTGACATAGTCATTGACATAGTCATTGACATAGTCATTGACATAGTCATTGACATAGTCATTAACATAGTCATTGACATGGTCATTGACATAGTCATTGACATAGTTATGTCAATGACTATCTTCTTCAATTTAAAGCCACGTAAAAGTGAAGCTCTACGCAAACAGCCCAGCTTCGATCCAAGACCTCAAAGATGGAATTCGTGAGATCGAGGACATAAGACAGCCACTTTGCGAATTGGTAATAATAAATTTCATGAAAAGGAAAATGCCATGTGAGCGCGGTTGTGGTAGTTAATTGTTAAAATTTTTGTTTAATTTTTAATTTTAAATTGTTAATAATAGATTGATATTTTTTTTGTAAATAATGTTTGTTGTTTGGTTAGGTAAGGTTAGGTTTAGTTAGGTTAGGTTAGGTATGGTTTTTTTAATAGTTAATAATTTTTGTTAATAATAATTTAAATGCTAATTGATAATGTATAACATCGATATTGTTATTGTTGTTGTTATAGTTAATTGTAATTTTTAATGTTTTATTTTTAATTGCTAATGTTTGTTGTAAATTTTAATGTTTCGTTTTTAATTGTTAAATTTATGTGAATTTTTAATTGTTTTCTTTTTTGTAATCTTTAAATATTTGGTTAGGTTATGTTAGGTTAGGTTAGGTTCGTTTCATTGACATAGTCATTGACATAGTTATATGTCAATGACTATCTTCTTCAATTAAAGCCACGTAAAAGTGAAGCTCTACGCAAACAGCCCAGCTTCGATCCAAGACCTCAAAGATGGAATTCGTGAGATCGAGGACATAAGACAGCCACTTTGCGAATTGGTAATAATAAATTTCATGAAAAGGAAAATGCCATGTGAGCGCGGTTGTGGTAGTTAATTGTTAAAATTTTTGTTTAATTTTTAATTTTAAATTGTTAATGATAGATTGATATTTTTTTTGTAAATAATGTTTGTTGTTTGGTTAGGTAAGGTTAGGTTTGGTTAAGTTAGGTTAGGTATGGTTTTTTTAATAGTTAATAATTTTTGTTAATAATAATTTAAATGCTAATTGATAATGTATAACATTGTTATTGTTATAGTCAATTGTAATTTTTAATGTTTCATTTTTAATTGCTAATATTTATTGTAAATTTTAATGTTTCGTTTATAATTGTTAAATGTGAATTTTTAATTATTTTGTTTTTTGTAATTTTTAAATATTTGGTTAGGTTATGTTAGGTTAGGTTAGGTTAGGTTTGTTTGGTTAGGTTAGGTTATTAATATTGTTATTACTATTGTTATTGTTATTGTTATTGTTATTGTTATTGTTATTGTTATTGTTATTGTTATTGTTATTGTTATTGTTATTGTTATTGTTATTGTTATTGTTATTGTTATTGTTATTGTTATTGTTATTGTTATTGTTATTGTTATTGTTATTGTTATTGTTATTGTTATTGTTATTGTTATTGTTATTGTTATTGTTATTGTTATTGTTATTGTTATTGTTATTGTTATTGTTATTGTTATTGTTATTGTTATTGTTATTGTTATTGTTATTGTTATTGTTATTGTTATTGTTATTGTTATTGTTATTGTTATTGTTATTGTTATTGTTATTGTTATTGTTATTGTTATTGTTATTGTTATTGTTATTGTTATTGTTATTGTTATTGTTATTGTTATTGTTATTGTTATTGTTATTGTTATTGTTATTGTTATTGTTATTGTTTTTGTTATTGTTATTGTTATTGTTATTGTTGTTGTTATTGTTATTGACATAGTCATTGACATGGTCATTGACATAGTTATTGACATAGTCATTGACATAGTCATTGACATAGTTAAAATTTAAAATAAATTATTGTTAATTGTTAAAATTTTTATTTAATTTTTAATTTAAAATTGTTAATGATAGATTGATATTTTTTTTGGTAAATAATGTTTGTTGTTTGGTTAGATAAGGTTAGGTTTGCTTAGGTTAGGTTAGGTATGGTTTTTTTAATAGTTAATAATTTTTGTTAATGATAATTTAAATGCTAATTGATAATGTATAACATCGATATTGTTATTGTTGTTGTTATAGTTAATTGTAATTTTTAATGTTTCATTTTTAATTGCTAATGTTTGTTGTAAATTTTAATGTTTCGTTTTTAATTGTTAAATTTATGTGAATTTTTAATTGTTTTCTTTTTTGTAATTTTTAAATATTTGGTTAGGTTATGTTAGGTTAGGTTAGGTTCGTTTTATTGACATAATCATTGACATAGTCATTGACATAGTCATTGACATAGTCATTGACATAGTCATTGACATAGTCATTGACATAGTCATTAACATAGTCATTGACATGGTCATTGACATAGTCATTGACATAGTCATTGACATAGTTATGTCAATGACTATCTTCTTCAATTTAAAGCCACGTAAAAGTGAAGCTCTACGCAAACAGCCCAGCTTCGATCCAAGACCTTAAAGATGGAATTCGTGAGATCGAGGACATAAGACAGCCACTTTGCGAATTGGTAATAATAAATTTCATGAAAAGGAAAATGCCATGTGAGCGCGGTTGTGGTAGTTAATTGTTAAAATTTTTGTTTAATTTTTAATTTTAAATTGTTAATGATAGATTGATATTTTTTTTGTAAATAATGTTTGTTGTTTGGTTAGGTAAGGTTAGGTTTGGTTAGGTTAGGTTAGGTATGGTTTTTTTAATAGTTAATGATTTTTTTGTTAATAATAATTTAAATGCTAATTGATAATGTATAACATCGTTATTGTTATAGTCAATTGTAATTTTTAATGTTTCATTTTTAATTGCTAATGTTTATTGTAAATTATGTTTCGTTTATAATTGTTAATGTGAATTATTAATTGTTATTGTTAATGTTATTGTTATTGTTATTGTTATTGTTATTGTTATTGTTATTGTTATTGTTATTGTTATTGTTATTGTTATTGTTATTGTTATTGTTATTGTTATTGTTATTGTTATTGTTATTGTTATTGTTATTGTTATTGTTATTGTTATTGTTATTGTTATTGTTATTGTTATTGTTATTGTTATTGTTATTGTTATTGTTATTGTTATTGTTATTGTTATTGTTATTGTTATTGTTATTGTTATTGTTATTGTTATTGTTATTGTTATTGTTATTGTTATTGTTATTGTTATTGTTATTGTTATTGTTATTGTTATTGTTATTGTTATTGTTATTGTTATTGTTATTGTTATTGTTATTGTTATTGTTATTGTTATTGTTATTGTTATTGTTATTGTTATTGTTATTGTTATTGTTATTGTTATTGTTGTTGTTGTTGTTATTGTTATTGACATAGTCATTGACATGGTCATTGACATAGTCATTGACATAGTCATTGACATAGTCATTGACATAGTTAAAATTTAAAATAAATTATTGTTAATTGTTAAAATTTTTATTTAATTTTTAATTTAAAATTGTTAATGATAGATTGATATTTTTTTTGGTAAATAATGTTTGTTGTTTGGTTAGGTAAGGTTAGGTTTGCTTAGGTTAGGTTAGGTATGGTTTTTTTAATAGTTAATAATTTTTGTTAATGATAATTTAAATGCTAATTGATAATGTATAACATCGATATTGTTATTGTTGTTGTTATAGTTAATTGTAATTTTTAATGTTTCATTTTTAATTGCTAATGTTTGTTGTAAATTTTAATGTTTCGTTTTTAATTGTTAAATTTATGTGAATTTTTAATTGTTTTCTTTTTTGTAATTTTTAAATATTTGGTTAGGTTATGTTAGGTTAGGTTAGGTTCGTTTTATTGACATAATCATTGACATAGTCATTGACATAGTCATTGACATAGTCATTGACATAGTCATTGACATAGTCATTAACATAGTCATTGACATGGTCATTGACATAGTCATTGACATAGTTATGTCAATGACTATCTTCTTCAATTTAAAGCCACGTAAAAGTGAAGCTCTACGCAAACAGCCCAGCTTCGATCCAAGACCTCAAAGATGGAATTCGTGAGATCGAGGACATAAGACAGCCACTTTGCGAATTGGTAATAATAAATTTCATGAAAAGGAAAATGCCATGTGAGCGCGGTTGTGGTAGTTAATTGTTAAAATTTTTGTTTAATTTTTAATTTTAAATTGTTAATAATAGATTGATATTTTTTTTGTAAATAATGTTTGTTGTTTGGTTAGGTAAGGTTAGGTTTAGTTAGGTTAGGTTAGGTATGGTTTTTTTAATAGTTAATAATTTTTGTTAATAATAATTTAAATGCTAATTGATAATGTATAACATCGATATTGTTATTGTTGTTGTTATAGTTAATTGTAATTTTTAATGTTTTATTTTTAATTGCTAATGTTTGTTGTAAATTTTAATGTTTCGTTTTTAATTGTTAAATTTATGTGAATTTTTAATTGTTTTCTTTTTTGTAATCTTTAAATATTTGGTTAGGTTATGTTAGGTTAGGTTAGGTTCGTTTCATTGACATAGTCATTGACATAGTTATATGTCAATGACTATCTTCTTCAATTAAAGCCACGTAAAAGTGAAGCTCTACGCAAACAGCCCAGCTTCGATCCAAGACCTCAAAGATGGAATTCGTGAGATCGAGGACATAAGACAGCCACTTTGCGAATTGGTAATAATAAATTTCATGAAAAGGAAAATGCCATGTGAGCGCGGTTGTGGTAGTTAATTGTTAAAATTTTTGTTTAATTTTTAATTTTAAATTGTTAATGATAGATTGATATTTTTTTTGTAAATAATGTTTGTTGTTTGGTTAGGTAAGGTTAGGTTTGGTTAAGTTAGGTTAGGTATGGTTTTTTTAATAGTTAATAATTTTTGTTAATAATAATTTAAATGCTAATTGATAATGTATAACATTGTTATTGTTATAGTCAATTGTAATTTTTAATGTTTCATTTTTAATTGCTAATATTTATTGTAAATTTTAATGTTTCGTTTATAATTGTTAAATGTGAATTTTTAATTATTTTGTTTTTTGTAATTTTTAAATATTTGGTTAGGTTATGTTAGGTTAGGTTAGGTTTGTTTGGTTAGGTTAGGTTATTAATATTGTTATTGTTATTGTTATTGTTATTGTTATTGTTATTGTTATTGTTATTGTTATTGTTATTGTTATTGTTATTGTTATTGTTATTGTTATTGTTATTGTTATTGTTATTGTTATTGTTATTGTTATTGTTATTGTTATTGTTATTGTTATTGTTATTGTTATTGTTATTGTTATTGTTATTGTTATTGTTATTGTTATTGTTATTGTTATTGTTATTGTTATTGTTATTGTTATTGTTATTGTTATTGTTATTGTTATTGTTATTGTTATTGTTATTGTTATTGTTATTGTTATTGTTATTGTTATTGTTTTTGTTATTGTTATTGTTATTGTTATTGTTATTGTTATTGTTATTGTTATTGTTATTGACATAGTCATTGACATGGTCATTGACATAGTCATTGACATAGTCATTGACATAGTTAAAATTTAAAATAAATTATTGTTAATTGTTAAAATTTTTATTTAATTTTTAATTTAAAATTGTTAATGATAGATTGATATTTTTTTTGGTAAATAATGTTTGTTGTTTGGTTAGGTAAGGTTAGGTTTGCTTAGGTTAGGTTAGGTATGGTTTTTTTAATAGTTAATAATTTTTGTTAATGATAATTTAAATGCTAATTGATAATGTATAACATCGATATTGTTATTGTTGTTGTTATAGTTAATTGTAATTTTTAATGTTTCATTTTTAATTGCTAATGTTTGTTGTAAATTTTAATGTTTCGTTTTTAATTGTTAAATTTATGTGAATTTTTAATTGTTTTCTTTTTTGTAATTTTTAAATATTTGGTTAGGTTATGTTAGGTTAGGTTAGGTTCGTTTTATTGACATAATCATTGACATAGTCATTGACATAGTCATTGACATAGTCATTGACATAGTCATTGACATAGTCATTGACATAGTCATTAACATAGTCATTGACATGGTCATTGACATAGTCATTGACATAGTCATTGACATAGTTATGTCAATGACTATCTTCTTCAATTTAAAGCCACGTAAAAGTGAAGCTCTACGCAAACAGCCCAGCTTCGATCCAAGACCTTAAAGATGGAATTCGTGAGATCGAGGACATAAGACAGCCACTTTGCGAATTGGTAATAATAAATTTCATGAAAAGGAAAATGCCATGTGAGCGCGGTTGTGGTAGTTAATTGTTAAAATTTTTGTTTAATTTTTAATTTTAAATTGTTAATGATAGATTGATATTTTTTTTGTAAATAATGTTTGTTGTTTGGTTAGGTAAGGTTAGGTTTGGTTAGGTTAGGTTAGGTATGGTTTTTTTAATAGTTAATGATTTTTTTGTTAATAATAATTTAAATGCTAATTGATAATGTATAACATCGTTATTGTTATAGTCAATTGTAATTTTTAATGTTTCATTTTTAATTGCTAATGTTTATTGTAAATTATGTTTCGTTTATAATTGTTAATGTGAATTATTAATTGTTATTGTTAATGTTATTGTTATTGTTATTGTTATTGTTATTGTTATTGTTATTGTTATTGTTATTGTTATTGTTATTGTTATTGTTATTGTTATTGTTATTGTTATTGTTATTGTTATTGTTATTGTTATTGTTATTGTTATTGTTATTGTTATTGTTATTGTTATTGTTATTGTTATTGTTATTGTTATTGTTATTGTTATTGTTATTGTTATTGTTATTGTTATTGTTATTGTTATTGTTATTGTTATTGTTATTGTTATTGTTATTGTTATTGTTATTGTTATTGTTATTGTTATTGTTATTGTTATTGTTATTGTTATTGTTATTGTTATTGTTATTGTTATTGTTATTGTTATTGTTATTGTTATTGTTGTTGTTATTGTTATTGACATAGTCATTGACATGGTCATTGACATAGTCATTGACATAGTCATTGACATAGTCATTGACATAGTCATTGACATAGTTAAAATTTAAAATAAATTATTGTTAATTGTTAAAATTTTTATTTAATTTTTAATTTAAAATTGTTAATGATAGATTGATATTTTTTTTGGTAAATAATGTTTGTTGTTTGGTTAGGTAAGGTTAGGTTTGCTTAGGTTAGGTTAGGTATGGTTTTTTTAATAGTTAATAATTTTTGTTAATGATAATTTAAATGCTAATTGATAATGTATAACATCGATATTGTTATTGTTGTTGTTATAGTTAATTGTAATTTTTAATGTTTCATTTTTAATTGCTAATGTTTGTTGTAAATTTTAATGTTTCGTTTTTAATTGTTAAATTTATGTGAATTTTTAATTGTTTTCTTTTTTGTAATTTTTAAATATTTGGTTAGGTTATGTTAGGTTAGGTTAGGTTCGTTTTATTGACATAATCATTGACATAGTCATTGACATAGTCATTGACATAGTCATTGACATAGTCATTGACATAGTCATTAACATAGTCATTGACATAGTCATTGACATGGTCATTGACATAGTCATTGACATAGTTATGTCAATGACTATCTTCTTCAATTTAAAGCCACGTAAAAGTGAAGCTCTACGCAAACAGCCCAGCTTCGATCCAAGACCTCAAAGATGGAATTCGTGAGATCGAGGACATAAGACAGCCACTTTGCGAATTGGTAATAATAAATTTCATGAAAAGGAAAATGCCATGTGAGCGCGGTTGTGGTAGTTAATTGTTAAAATTTTTGTTTAATTTTTAATTTTAAATTGTTAATGATAGATTGATATTTTTTTTGTAAATAATGTTTGTTGTTTGGTTAGGTAAGGTTAGGTTTGGTTAGGTTAGGTTAGGTATGGTTTTTTTAATAGTTAATAATTTTTGTTAATAATAATTTAAATGCTAATTGATAATGTATAACATCGTTATTGTTATAGTCAATTGTAATTTTTAATGTTTCATTTTTAATTGCTAATGTTTATTGTAAATTATGTTTCGTTTATAATTGTTAAATGTAAATTTTTAATTGTTTTGTTTTTTGTAATTTTTAAATATTTGGTTAGGTTATGTTAGGCTAAGTAAGGTTTGTTTGGTTAGGTAAGGTTATTAATATTATTATTGTTATTGTTATTGTTATTGTTATTGTTATTGTTATTGTTATTGTTATTGTTATTGTTATTGTTATTGTTATTGTTATTGTTATTGTTATTGTTATTGTTATTGTTATTGTTATTGTTATTGTTATTGTTATTGTTATTGTTATTGTTATTGTTATTGTTATTGTTATTGTTATTGTTATTGTTATTGTTATTGTTATTGTTATTGTTATTGTTATTGTTATTGTTATTGTTATTGTTATTGTTATTGTTATTGTTATTGTTATTGTTATTGTTATTGTTATTGTTATTGTTATTGTTATTGTTATTGTTATTGTTATTGTTATTGTTATTGTTATTGTTATTGTTATTGTTATTGTTATTGTTATTGTTATTGTTATTGTTATTGTTATTGTTATTGTTATTGTTATTGTTATTGTTATTGTTATTGTTATTGTTATTTTTATTGTTATTGTTATTGTTATTGTTATTGTTATTGTTATTGTTTTTGTTATTGTTATTGTTATTGTTGTTGTTATTGTTATTGACATAGTCATTGACATGGTCATTGACATAGTCATTGACATAGTCATTGACATAGTCATTGACATAGTCATTGACATAGTCATTGACATAGTTAAAATTTAAAATAAATTATTGTTAATTGTTAAAATTTTTATTTAATTTTTAATTTAAAATTGTTAATGATAGATTGATATTTTTTTTGGTAAATAATGTTTGTTGTTTGGTTAGGTAAGGTTAGGTTTGCTTAGGTTAGGTTAGGTATGGTTTTTTTAATAGTTAATAATTTTTGTTAATGATAATTTAAATGCTAATTGATAATGTATAACATCGATATTGTTATTGTTGTTGTTATAGTTAATTGTAATTTTTAATGTTTCATTTTTAATTGCTAATGTTTGTTGTAAATTTTAATGTTTCGTTTTTAATTGTTAAATTTATGTGAATTTTTAATTGTTTTCTTTTTTGTAATTTTTAAATATTTGGTTAGGTTATGTTAGGTTAGGTTAGGTTCGTTTTATTGACATAATCATTGACATAGTCATTGACATAGTCATTGACATAGTCATTGACATAGTCATTGACATAGTCATTGACATAGTCATTAACATAGTCATTGACATGGTCATTGACATAGTCATTGACATAGTCATTAACATAGTCATTGACATGGTCATTGACATAGTCATTGACATAGTTATGTCAATGACTATCTTCTTCAATTTAAAGCCACGTAAAAGTGAAGCTCTACGCAAACAGCCCAGCTTCGATCCAAGACCTCAAAGATGGAATTCGTGAGATCGAGGACATAAGACAGCCACTTTGCGAATTGGTAATAATAAATTTCATGAAAAGGAAAATGCCATGTGAGCGCGGTTGTGGTAGTTAATTGTTAAAATTTTTGTTTAATTTTTAATTTTAAATTGTTAATAATAGATTGATATTTTTTTTGTAAATAATGTTTGTTGTTTGGTTAGGTAAGGTTAGGTTTAGTTAGGTTAGGTTAGGTATGGTTTTTTTAATAGTTAATAATTTTTGTTAATAATAATTTAAATGCTAATTGATAATGTATAACATCGATATTGTTATTGTTGTTGTTATAGTTAATTGTAATTTTTAATGTTTTATTTTTAATTGCTAATGTTTGTTGTAAATTTTAATGTTTCGTTTTTAATTGTTAAATTTATGTGAATTTTTAATTGTTTTCTTTTTTGTAATCTTTAAATATTTGGTTAGGTTATGTTAGGTTAGGTTAGGTTCGTTTCATTGACATAGTCATTGACATAGTTATATGTCAATGACTATCTTCTTCAATTAAAGCCACGTAAAAGTGAAGCTCTACGCAAACAGCCCAGCTTCGATCCAAGACCTCAAAGATGGAATTCGTGAGATCGAGGACATAAGACAGCCACTTTGCGAATTGGTAATAATAAATTTCATGAAAAGGAAAATGCCATGTGAGCGCGGTTGTGGTAGTTAATTGTTAAAATTTTTGTTTAATTTTTAATTTTAAATTGTTAATGATAGATTGATATTTTTTTTGTAAATAATGTTTGTTGTTTGGTTAGGTAAGGTTAGGTTTGGTTAAGTTAGGTTAGGTATGGTTTTTTTAATAGTTAATAATTTTTGTTAATAATAATTTAAATGCTAATTGATAATGTATAACATTGTTATTGTTATAGTCAATTGTAATTTTTAATGTTTCATTTTTAATTGCTAATATTTATTGTAAATTTTAATGTTTCGTTTATAATTGTTAAATGTGAATTTTTAATTATTTTGTTTTTTGTAATTTTTAAATATTTGGTTAGGTTATGTTAGGTTAGGTTAGGTTTGTTTGGTTAGGTTATTAATATTGTTATTGTTATTGTTATTGTTATTGTTATTGTTATTGTTATTGTTATTGTTATTGTTATTGTTATTGTTATTGTTATTGTTATTGTTATTGTTATTGTTATTGTTATTGTTATTGTTATTGTTATTGTTATTGTTATTGTTATTGTTATTGTTATTGTTATTGTTATTGTTATTGTAGGGTGCTTCCCTAACATAAGTAGTGTCAATGCAAATGTAAAATGTCAGATTTAAACTTAAATGCAGAAAATGTCAGTGAATGCTCAACGGGATGAATCTAAATAAAAATGCAAGTTGTCCGACTCAAACCACGTCTAATTGAACACTAAAAAATGTAATATACATCAAATGCATAGAATAATGCAATATGTCAGTGTCAATGCACTGCCCAATGTAGGTCGCGTCCAAAGTGCAAATACGCGAGCCTACTGGCTAACTTATTATAAAACAAATATAATTTAAAACCCATGTACGTACACCGTACATATTGCCACAACACAGAAAGAGAATAATTAAATAAAACAATTCTAAAATATGTAAAACAATAAAATAAGAATGAACAAAATGTAAAAAATATTGATCTACGGCTACTGTTTAAATTAATATGACTAAAGTCTATAAATAGAATGTCACCATAATAATAAATCAGCACACTTCACTATGTTTTGCAGTGTCAAATTTCACTTCATTTAAGGTAGGGTTCGCACACAACACTTTATTAACTTTTGAGTGCCGTTTGTCGATCTTGCTGTTCCTGTCCTCGGTGTCACGATCTTCTTCTCTTCTGCTTCTGCTTCTCTCGTCTTGCGGACCCTCCCCCTGTCTTTGGGTGGTCATTTTTCGCCAAAAGTACACCGATGTTACAAACAGTGCAATGCTAATCGCAACAACCACGTAGATTGCAATGTAGTGATGAACGTCGTGAGAGGATAAGGTGTCTAGCTTAGACTGTTTTTCTATGGAGCGTAGTTGCGTGTCAATCTTCTTGAACGTATCTTCGTGCGTTTCAATATGCAACGATGAGTTACGAATAGAGGTATTGACTATGTTGTTGATTGGAGAGATCGTGGGCACGATCATCGCATATGGTTCATTGACTAAAATGTCACTTGTATGTTCCATATATGCGTGCAGTGTGAATGAGTCGCCTTGCAAGGTGCATCCTTGTCTAAGCGTTATCAGGCCCGAGTGACGCAATGTCTCCGATGTCATTTGAGCGCCGCACACTAATTGTACTTCGCACGTGTCACAACAATAATAGAACCAGGTGTTTTGTTTATGTAATTTAACCCATTTGTCGGCGCATATTTTTATTTCCGTATGGCAATAAACGCTGTGTTCTTCGTTTTCTCGAATCAGCCGTACATCGCATATCGATTTGTGACGATCACCGGTGTTGTAGATAGGGTGATTTAGTTTGCACAGTAGAGTTTGGTCATGAAATTTTTGACATTCATTAATGTCATACTGTTCTAGGGGTATAAATGAGTATTGGTTGGCGTTAAATGCTATTAATGCAGAGTTGGGAATAACATACATTACTCGATTTATGTCAATACGTTGAGGAATGCTGATAAGTCTGTTAAGTTCGTAAAGGGCATCACTCAAGATCGGTACTTTTATTTCCATCAACAGGTAGTGCTTGTTATGCGCGCATGTATTCTGAACAGCCTGTAGATGTCTCTTATGTCATTGCGGACTTCAGGTAGTGTAGAATCGCGAGGTAGTAATCGAGCTACTCTATCTAGTTCGCTTTGCATTTGGTTGGTGATAATAGATGTACGTCCATATGTCCTTGGTACATATTTGTCAGGGTGTTGATGAGTGATTCTTGAATATCTTTTAAGTTTTGGGCCATTCTTTCTGCAGCTATGGCCGATGTTATGATGTAGAATGCATGTGAACTCTCAAGTTTATCCTTGAGCGTCTTGTTTTCAAGGGACGTGAGGTGATCGTTGATTAAAGTGAACTGCTTCACCATTGTTGCTTCGTTACGCTGTACAATGTTGTTCTCGGTTTCCAGAACGCTCGTCTGGTTTTTAAGCAGTTGGAATAGGTGATTTTCATTATGTTGGATTGTGTCTATATCCCGTTCGTATTGTTCTGCAAAATGTTGATCTAACACTCCAAATAATGAGTTTGCAACATATCCTACTCCGTCGATCAACCCTCTTTTAAACCTGTGTTGAATTATTCGCTGGGATCTCAGTAATCCGTTGTAATAATTTAGTTCACTCGTGCTTTGTTCCAGTTGGTTAATCAGAACATGAAATTGCATCATCCACTCTTCGCAACGAGCTTGTTTTATGTGAGATACGAATCCTTGCAAAGTGTCTACATTCCGCCAATAATTTGTCATGTTGTAATAGAATACCAGTTTCCATTCATCTCTGATTTCTTGTAGATCTGCAATCTTGTCAAAGTAAAGTGTTTGATTTTTTGTCAGTTGAGTAAGGTGTATATCTTGCTGGATAGTGGGTGTTATCCATGTCATAACTAACATCAGCATATAACATATTAAACTGTTCCAGCTAAGCCTTTTAACTCGGTTTCGCCGATTTTTGGGTAGTTTGTCAGTGTTAGGGTTGTTTTGTTCCTCCGCCTCCACTAGTGGTACCAGTTTTGTAATAGGTCGTTTAGTTTCGCCCTTTGCAGTTTGTAATGTCACAACTCTAGTGTGGCCGTCTTTTCCAGGGTGTAGATCTGCTACACGACCCAGTGCCCATTTTCCTGCAGGTAACCTTTCATCTTTAATGCATACAATGTCATTTTTCTTTATGTCACTATTCTGTCGTTTCCACTTTAGTCTTGCTTGTAGTTGTTGGAGGTACTCTTGCGACCACTTTTTCCAGAAATCCTTGCTCAGTTGTTGTACAATTTGCCATCTCGTGTTTAAGCGGTAAGTATTGTCCGTGTCGGGTTCTGGAATAGTCATGAGTGATGTACCGGTTAAGAAATGTCCTGGAGTTAAACAGTTTATCTCTTCGATGTTCTCTGAAACTGTGCATAGTGGTCGTGAGTTCAAGCAAGCTTCTATCTGACATAGCAGAGTGCTAAATTCTTCGTATGTCAGACGTTGGTCTCCAATGACCCGTTTTAAATGATATTTCATACTCTTCACAGCGGCTTCCCACAGTCCGCCTGCGCTTGGCCAGACCGGGGCATTGAAGTGCCATTGAACTCCCATCTCTGATATTTCGCTCAGGAAGAAGCTGTCAATGTTTTTTAGAATGCATTTGTATTGTTGCATTAAGATCCGATTTGCACCCACAAAATTCGTGCCGTTATCGCTGTACATGTCTCGCGGCTTACCTCGACGTGCGCAAAAGCGTTTGAAAGCAGATAAGAATGCTGTACTGGATAGTTCTGATACCAGTTCTAGATGAATGGCTTTTGTCGCTAGACAAACAAACACTGCAACGTACGCCAGCAATGTTCTGACGCCTCGGCCTTTACTTGCCTTGATTTCAATATGTCCAGTAAAATCGACACCTGTATGTGTAAACGGGCGAGATACTGTCACTCTCGGCTCTGGTAGATCAGCCATAATCTGGTTTGTTTGTTTAGCGTTAAATCGGCGACATGTTACGCACTTGTGTAAGACCTTTTTGACAGCGCGATATCCTCCTACGATCCAAACTCTTTGTCGTAGATGTGTCAGGGTTAACTTAGGACCTCCGTGTAATGTCCTACTGTGAGCTTGCCAAATTAACAACTCTGTCAGTTTATTGTCATGTGGCAGTAGAATTGGGTGTTTCGTGTCTTCAGGTACGTTTGAGTTACGTACCTACCACCTACTCGCAGAATGTCATGTTTGTCAAGGAATGGATTCAAACTCAAAAGGTTACTTTTTGTGCTCAAACCTTTGGTTTCCTTCAGTCTCATAATCTCGTTACTGAAGGCATGCAATTGTATATGTTTCATTATTAGATTCTCAGCGCTTTGTAGTTCTGTAGATGTCAAATAAGTAATACGATGAGTGTCGGTGTTCGAACAGCTGTTTATGAAACGTTTCATCCAGGCAATGACCCTTGTAATACGAGTCAAATTGCTGTGTCTATCTAATAACTCAATTACTATTGAAGACGGTTCACATTTCACAACATACGTTTGCATTTGTTTTTGTTTTGATTCGCATGTTGTCGGTGTAATTGCAACTTTGTCAAAAGTGTCTTCACTGTAATTTTTCATCCAGTGGGGACCTTGCCACCACAAAGAATGTTGCAATAGTTGAGAACAACTGATCCCGCGTGTTGCACAATCTGCAGCATTTTCTTCGGACTTGACATAACTCCAGTGCTGTTTTGGTATTACGTCATGCACTTGCTGTACTCTGTTGCTGACGAACGATTTCCATTTTGTGACGTCCCCATGCAGCCAGCCTAATACAATCATAGAGTCCGACCAGGCGTATGTATTTTTGTGCACATTGTCCCATTTAAAGGCTGTCAGGACCTTTTTCATGAGCCGTGAAAGTAGTAGCGCTCCACATAATTCTAGTCGCGGTAAGGTCAATTTTTTGTTGATTGGCGATAACCTCGATTTTGCAGCGATAAGTCTAGACACAGGCTCGTTTTTGTCATTTGTTGTCAGTAGGTATATAGCGCAAGCGTAGGCCTTTTCGGACGCATCGCAGAACCCATGTACTTGGAATGGTTTCGTAATATCTCCCAGCCACCTTGTTATTTGGTATTCATTAATGTTATGTAAATCGCTAGTAAACTGCTTCCATTCTTCTTGCACGCTGTCAGACAAGGTTTCATCCCACTCGCATCCCGATAGCCAGACGTTTTGGAATAGCAGTTTCGCTTTTACTGTCAAAGGTGTCAACCAGCCCAGTGGGTCGAAAATTTTAGATATTTCCGACAGTAATTTTCTTTTTGTCAATTGGTTAGTATTGTCAAATTGTATTTTGTTTGTAAAAGAAAATGTGTCAGTTTTAGGATTCCACTGGACCCCCAAAGCTTTTGTCATTCCATCGTTTGTAAAATGCATTGTCGATTGGTTAAGTTCTGAAGAGGATAAGCTTTCAATCAAGGTCTGGTCGTTGCTTGACCACTTCCGTAGTGTAAGGCCAGCCCCACTCAGCATGTCGATGAGTTGCTTTTGAATTTCTTGTGCTCGTTCGATGGAGTTGCTGCCACTTAGGACGTCATCAACGTACATTTCGTTAGCAATGACATCCGCTGCTAATGGATATTTCTGTGCATCATCGTCTGCAAGCTGTTTCAGCGTTCGAAGAGCTAGAAATGGTGCTGCCTTGGTGCCATACGTCACTGTGCATAACTGAAACTCCTTTAAAGGACCTTGGTTGGATTCCCTCCACAGGATCTTTTGTAAGTGTTGGTCTTTTTCATGGACAAGGATCATGCGGTACATCTTCTCACAATCTGCAGTAAAGACGTACTTGTATAGCCGCCATCCTAATAATAATGTCAATAAATCTTGATGAAGCTTAGGGCCACACTCCATCAAGTCATTCAGGCTATAACCTGTGTCAGTTTTCTGGGAGGCGTTAAAAACCACCCTCAATTTAGATGTCACTGAATCCTGTTTTAGTACTCCATGATGTGGTAAGTAGCATGCCGTGTTGCAGTCAGGTTTGCTTTCCTTCATATGTCCCATTTCCAGATACTCTTGCATAAATTGAATGTAGCTTTCTGATAATTTGTTATCCCTGCCTAGTCTCCTTTCTAACTGCAAAAATTGTGCCACCGCTCGTGGCTTTGACTTGCCCAGCAGCTGGTTAAAATTAGGCTTCATTGGCAAACGAACTGCATATCTGCCATCACCTAATCGCTTGGTTGTTGTTGTGTAGAACTCCTCACAATATCGTTCCTCTGACGTCATAGAATTGCATGCATCTCCCTTTATGTCTTCCACTTCCCAGTATTTTGACAAATCGTTAACTTCATTTATTACGACGTTGCAATTAAAAGTTTTGGTGACATTGCCTGACAATATCCAACCTAAACGTGTTTGTTGAGCCATGGGTTCATTAGCCTCCCCTTTGACTAAGCCATTCATGAGTATTTCGGAAAATACGTGTGCATCCAGAAGTATGTCAATGGGCCTGGATACATTGTAATCTGGATCGGCTAGTGTAATGTCTGTCACATGAGCCCAAGGTTTCTTTGCAAATGTAACGTTAGGCAGACTGTTTACTACCCGTGTCATGATTAATGCTTCCGTTGTAAACTGGAAGTCATTATATAAGGACTTGCACGATAGATGGACCTTTCCTTTACTCCTGTTGGATAGAGTACCGATGCCGCTTATGTTTGCACTCAGCTGTTGACGCTTTATGCCCAATCTTTGAGCTGCATTCTCTGTTATCAATGTAATTTGTGAGCCTTGATCAACTAGAGCCCTTAGAGTAATGTAGTCACCTCCAGCTGTGGCTACTTGCAATAATGCAGTTGGTAATAATATTTCATCATCATTATTCGATGCGAAGTTGTTTTGCAGATTTTTGTTTGACCTAGTTGAAGTCGACGATGACGGTTTAGGTGCTGTTTGTGTTGCTGAGGGCGTTTGCGCTGATTTTACAATATCGCTGTGCAGAAGTGTGTTATGTTGTTCGTTGCAATCTCTGCATCTTTTCTGTGATGCACAGTAGCCCTTAGTATGCACATACAAACAATTTATGCATATTTTATTATTTTCTATAAATGCCATTTTTTCCGGACTCAGCATGTCTGCGAATTTAGAACATTGGAATAATGCATGATTCGTATTGCACAACGGACAAATAATTTTGCTGAATTGCCCAGCGTTTGACGCATGGAAATTGCGAGAAAAGTTGGTTGAACTCTTATTGGGTTGTGAATTGGATTTTTTTCCGAACGTATTATGTTTTCTGGCTTTTTCCTGTGCAATGGTTCTAATGCCATAAACTTGTTTTCGACGAAATCCATAAAATTATTATATGTTGGTATCTCGCGCGGATCCGACCTGGACTGCATGTATTCCGAATACGTTTCCGAGTCTAATTTTTCGCACAACACGTAAACTAGAATCGGATCCCATGAGCTTGTATCAATGCCCAAGTTATGTATCGCGTTTATGGTTTCGTTGGTAGTGTCATATAACCGCTTTAGGTCGAACGCAGATTGTTTTTGCAAATTAGGTTGACGCATAAATACCTGGAAGTTTCTAGTAAATAACAGAAACTTATTATTGTATCTATGGTTCAGAATTTCCCAACACGTGTCGTAATTTTCGGGTGCTATGTGTAAATGCTGCACAAGCTTTTCCGCTTCACCGCGAAGCCTACCCTTTAGATGCTGCATTTTCTGTGTTTTAGCTATTGCCGAATTATTATGAATCGCTTCAACGTAGAGATCCATAAAAGTAGGCCATAAAGTATAGTTGCCGTTAAAGATAGGTATGTCAATTTTAGGCAATGTTTGCTGTTGGTGTATAGAAGCGTTTAATTTCGTGTTCAGCGTCCGTTTCATATTTGTAAATGCATTTTCGTGACGACAGAACTCGTCATAATAATCCTGTGAATTCCCTTCTAAAATGCCATCAATTTGTAAATGTAATTTGTCAATCGCAGTCCACCGAAACTCTACAGTCTTGAGCATATCCTCAATTTCCCATTTCTCCTTAACCTCGTTTAGGTTTCGATTTACTAACCTAGTGAATGCACGGAAGTTAGCTTGTTGCAACTGCTGTAACTCGAGTAGCTTGTCCTCTGCTCCTACAGATGTCTCGAACAGGGTGTTGTCAAACTCAATGTTTAGCTTACTATGGCCGGCGTTACTGGCTCCAGCAAGATTCTTCATCTCAAACACCGCTATCTCCTGACGCGTTCCATGGTACCAGCTTTTAATGACCTCATAAATGTTACCGGTGAAATATTGATGATTTTTCTCCTCTGCCGCACTCAGCTCCCGGTTCTTCTCTTCACATTCCGCCCATAGTACATCTAACCTCTCAAGTCTTTTACGAATGTAATCGATGCTCTTTCTGCTCGCTGAATCCTTCTTAAAATTAGAATGGATTCTCTTTACTTCCTCAAGGATTTCCGCTTGACGCACAATTAAACCCTCCATTGCAAAGCCGTAAGATAAATAATGAACGATCTTACTTGAAACTCAGGAACTCTCCCTGTATGCAAATGCAATGCGACGCTCTGGAACCTGGACCGCTGCTACCTCCTCGAATGCTCCTGCACGGCAACACACGTGGCACGGTATGACGCGACACGACACAGATCCCGCGCGACGACTTATCGACCGACGTATCGGACTGTATAATACTTGCAATAATTTCGAAGGACCAAAAAACTATGTAGGGTGCTTCCCTAACATAAGTAGTGTCAATGCAAATGTAAAATGTCAGATTTAAACTTAAATGCAGAAAATGTCAGTGAATGCTCAACGGGATGAATCTAAATAAAAATGCAAGTTGTCCGACTCAAACCACGTCTAATTGAACACTAAAAAATGTAATATACATCAAATGCATAGAATAATGCAATATGTCAGTGTCAATGCACTGCCCAATGTAGGTCGCGTCCAAAGTGCAAATACGCGAGCCTACTGGCTAACTTATTATAAAACAAATATAATTTAAAACCCATGTACGTACACCGTACAGTTATTGTTATTGTTATTGTTATTGTTATTGTTATTGTTATTGTTATTGTTATTGTTATTGTTATTGTTATTGTTATTGTTATTGTTATTGTTATTGTTATTGTTATTGTTATTGTTATTGTTATTGTTATTGTTATTGTTATTGTTATTGTTATTGTTATTGTTATTGTTATTGTTATTGTTATTGTTATTGTTATTGTTTTTGTTATTGTTATTGTTATTGTTATTGTTATTGTTGTTGTTATTGTTATTGACATAGTCATTGACATGGTCATTGACATAGTCATTGACATAGTCATTGACATAGTCATTGACATAGTCATTGACATAGTCATTGACATAGTCATTGACATAGTTAAAATTTAAAATAAATTATTGTTAATTGTTAAAATTTTTATTTAATTTTTAATTTAAAATTGTTAATGATAGATTGATATTTTTTTTGGTAAATAATGTTTGTTGTTTGGTTAGGTAAGGTTAGGTTTGCTTAGGTTAGGTTAGGTATGGTTTTTTTAATAGTTAATAATTTTTGTTAATGATAATTTAAATGCTAATTGATAATGTATAACATCGATATTGTTATTGTTGTTGTTATAGTTAATTGTAATTTTTAATGTTTCATTTTTAATTGCTAATGTTTGTTGTAAATTTTAATGTTTCGTTTTTAATTGTTAAATTTATGTGAATTTTTAATTGTTTTCTTTTTTGTAATTTTTAAATATTTGGTTAGGTTATGTTAGGTTAGGTTAGGTTCGTTTTATTGACATAATCATTGACATAGTCATTGACATAGTCATTGACATAGTCATTGACATAGTCATTGACATAGTCATTAACATAGTCATTGACATGGTCATTGACATAGTCATTGACATAGTCATTAACATAGTCATTGACATGGTCATTGACATAGTCATTGACATAGTTATGTCAATGACTATCTTCTTCAATTTAAAGCCACGTAAAAGTGAAGCTCTACGCAAACAGCCCAGCTTCGATCCAAGACCTCAAAGATGGAATTCGTGAGATCGAGGACATAAGACAGCCACTTTGCGAATTGGTAATAATAAATTTCATGAAAAGGAAAATGCCATGTGAGCGCGGTTGTGGTAGTTAATTGTTAAAATTTTTGTTTAATTTTTAATTTTAAATTGTTAATGATAGATTGATATTTTTTTTGTAAATAATGTTTGTTGTTTGGTTAGGTAAGGTTAGGTTTGGTTAGGTTGGGTTAGGTATGGTTTTTTTAATAGTTAATGATTTTTTTGTTAATAATAATTTAAATGCTAATTGATAATGTATAACATCGTTATTGTTATAGTCAATTGTAATTTTTAATGTTTCATTTTTAATTGCTAATGTTTATTGTAAATTATGTTTCGTTTATAATTGTTAATGTGAATTATTAATTGTTTTGTTTTTTTGTCATTTTTACATATTTGGTTAGGTTATGTTAGGTTAGGTTAGGTTTGTTTGGTTAGGTTAGGTTATTAATATTGTTATTGTTATTGTTATTGTTATTGTTATTGTTATTGTTATTGTTATTGTTATTGTTATTGTTATTGTTATTGTTATTGTTATTGTTATTGTTATTGTTATTGTTATTGTTATTGTTATTGTTATTGTTATTGTTATTGTTATTGTTATTGTTATTGTTATTGTTATTGTTATTGTTATTGTTATTGTTATTGTTATTGTTATTGTTATTGTTATTGTTATTGTTATTGTTATTGTTATTGTTATTGTTATTGTTATTGTTATTGTTATTGTTATTGTTATTGTTATTGTTATTGTTATTGTTATTGTTATTGTTATTGTTATTGTTATTGTTATTGTTATTGTTATTGTTATTGTTATTGTTGTTGTTATTGTTATTGACATAGTCATTGACATGGTCATTGACATAGTCATTGACATAGTCATTGACATAGTCATTGACATAGTCATTGACATAGTTAAAATTTAAAATAAATTATTGTTAATTGTTAAAATTTTTATTTAATTTTTAATTTAAAATTGTTAATGATAGATTGATATTTTTTTTGGTAAATAATGTTTGTTGTTTGGTTAGGTAAGGTTAGGTTTGCTTAGGTTAGGTTAGGTATGGTTTTTTTTAATAGTTAATAATTTTTGTTAATGATAATTTAAATGCTAATTGATAATGTATAACATCGATATTGTTATTGTTGTTGTTATAGTTAATTGTAATTTTTAATGTTTCATTTTTAATTGCTAATGTTTGTTGTAAATTTTAATGTTTCGTTTTTAATTGTTAAATTTATGTGAATTTTTAATTGTTTTCTTTTTTGTAATTTTTAAATATTTGGTTAGGTTATGTTAGGTTAGGTTAGGTTCGTTTATTGACATAATCATTGACATAGTCATTGACATAGTCATTGACATAGTCATTGACATAGTCATTGACATAGTCATTAACATAGTCATTGACATAGTCATTGACATGGTCATTGACATAGTCATTGACATAGTTATGTCAATGACTATCTTCTTCAATTTAAAGCCACGTAAAAGTGAAGCTCTACGCAAACAGCCCAGCTTCGATCCAAGACCTCAAAGATGGAATTCGTGAGATCGAGGACATAAGACAGCCACTTTGCGAATTGGTAATAATAAATTTCATGAAAAGGAAAATGCCATGTGAGCGCGGTTGTGGTAGTTAATTGTTAAAATTTTTGTTTAATTTTTAATTTTAAATTGTTAATGATAGATTGATATTTTTTTTGTAAATAATGTTTGTTGTTTGGTTAGGTAAGGTTAGGTTTGGTTAGGTTAGGTTAGGTATGGTTTTTTTAATAGTTAATAATTTTTGTTAATAATAATTTAAATGCTAATTGATAATGTATAACATCGTTATTGTTATAGTCAATTGTAATTTTTAATGTTTCATTTTTAATTGCTAATGTTTATTGTAAATTATGTTTCGTTTATAATTGTTAAATGTAAAGTTTTAATTGTTTTGTTTTTTGTAATTTTTAAATATTTGGTTAGGTTATGTTAGGCTAAGTAAGGTTTGTTTGGTTAGGTAAGGTTATTAATATTATTATTGTTATTGTTATTGTTATTGTTATTGTTATTGTTATTGTTATTGTTATTGTTATTGTTATTGTTATTGTTATTGTTATTGTTATTGTTATTGTTATTGTTATTGTTATTGTTATTGTTATTGTTCTTGTTATTGTTAGTGTTATTGTTATTGTTATTGTTATTGCTATTGTGATTGTTATTGTTATTGTTATTGTTATTGTTATTGTTATTGTTATTGTTATTGTTATTGTTATTGTTATTGTTATTGTTATTGTTATTGTTAATGTTATTGACATAGTCATTGACATAGTCATTGACATAGTCATTGACATAGTTAAAGTTTAAAATAAATTATTGTTAATTGTTAAAATTTTTATTTAATTTTTAATTTAAAATTGTTAACGATAGATTGATATTTTTTTTGGTAAATAATGTTTGTTGTTTGGTTAGGTAAGGTTAGGTTTGGTTAGGTTAGGTTAGGTATGGTTTTTTTAATAGTTAATAATTTTTGTTAATAATAATTTTAATGCTTATTGATAATGTATAACATCGATATTGTTATTGTTGTTGTTATAGTTAATTGTAATTTTTAATGTTTCATTTTTAATTGCTAATGTTTGTTGTAAATTTTAATGTTTCGTTTTTAATTGTTAAATTAATGTGAATTTTTAATTGTTTTCTTTTTTGTAATTTTTAAATATTTGGTTAGGTTATGTTAGGTTAGGTTAGGTTCGTTTCATTGACATAGTCATTGACATAGTTATGTCAATGACTATCTTCTTCAATTAAAGCCACGTAAAAGTGAAGCTCTACGCAAACAGCCCAGCTTCGATCCAAGACCTCAAAGATGGAATTCGTGAGATCGAGGACATAAGACAGCCACTTTGCGAATTGGTAATAATAAATTTCATGAAAAGGAAAATGCCATGTGAGCGCGGTTGTGGTAGTTAATTGTTAAAATTTTTGTTTAATTTTTAATTTTTAAATTGTTAATAATAGATTGATATTTTTTTTGTAAATTTTGTTTTTTGTTTTGTTTGGTAAGGTTTGGTTAGTTAGGTTAGGTTAGGTATGGTTTTTTTAATAGTTAATAATTTTTGTTAATAATAATTTAAATGCTAATTGATAATGTATAACATCGATATTGTTATTGTTGTTGTTATAGTTAATTGTAATTTTTAATGTTTTATTTTTAATTGCTAATGTTTGTTGTAAATTTTAATGTTTCGTTTTTAATTGTTAAATTTATGTGAATTTTAATTGTTTTTCTTTTTTGTAATCTTTAAATATTTGGTTAGGTTATGTTAGGTTAGGTTAGGTTCGTTTCATTGACATAGTCATTGACATAGTTATATGTCAATGACTATCTTCTTCAATTAAAGCCACGTAAAAGTGAAGCTCTACGCAAACAGCCCAGCTTCGATCCAAGACCTCAAAGATGGAATTCGTGAGATCGAGGACATAAGACAGCCACTTTGCGAATTGGTAATAATAAATTTCATGAAAAGGAAAATGCCATGTGAGCGCGGTTGTGGTAGTTAATTGTTAAAATTTTTGTTTAATTTTTAATTTTAAATTGTTAATGATAGATTGATATTTTTTTTGTAAATAATGTTTGTTGTTTGGTTAGGTAAGGTTAGGTTTGGTTAGGTATGGTTAGGTATGGTTTTTTTAATAGTTAATAATTTTTGTTAATAATAATTTTAATGCTTATTGATAATGTATAACATCGATATTGTTATTGTTGTTGTTATAGTTAATTGTAATTTTTAATGTTTCATTTTTAATTGCTAATGTTTGTTGTAAATTTTAATGTTTCGTTTTTAATTGTTAAATTAATGTGAATTTTTAATTGTTTTCTTTTTTGTAATTTTTAAATATTTGGTTAGGTTATGTTAGGTTAGGTTAGGTTCGTTTCATTGACATAGTCATTGACATAGTTATGTCAATGACTATCTTCTTCAATTAAAGCCACGTAAAAGTGAAGCTCTACGCAAACAGCCCAGCTTCGATCCAAGACCTCAAAGATGGAATTCGTGAGATCGAGGACATAAGACAGCCACTTTGCGAATTGGTAATAATAAATTTCATGAAAAGGAAAATGCCATGTGAGCGCGGTTGTGGTAGTTAATTGTTAAAATTTTTGTTTAATTTTTAATTTTAAATTGTTAATAATAGATTGATATTTTTTTTGTAAATAATGTTTGTTGTTTGGTTAGGTAAGGTTAGGTTTAGTTAGGTTAGGTTAGGTATGGTTTTTTTAATAGTTAATAATTTTTGTTAATAATAATTTAAATGCTAATTGATAATGTATAACATCGATATTGTTATTGTTGTTGTTATAGTTAATTGTAATTTTTAATGTTTTATTTTTAATTGCTAATGTTTGTTGTAAATTTTAATGTTTCGTTTTTAATTGTTAAATTTATGTGAATTTTTAATTGTTTTCTTTTTTGTAATCTTTAAATATTTGGTTAGGTTATGTTAGGTTAGGTTAGGTTCGTTTCATTGACATAGTCATTGACATAGTTATATGTCAATGACTATCTTCTTCAATTAAAGCCACGTAAAAGTGAAGCTCTACGCAAACAGCCCAGCTTCGATCCAAGACCTCAAAGATGGAATTCGTGAGATCGAGGACATAAGACAGCCACTTTGCGAATTGGTAATAATAAATTTCATGGAAAGGAAAATGCCATGTGAGCGCGGTTGTGGTAGTTAATTGTTAAAATTTTTGTTTAATTTTTAATTTTAAATTGTTAATGATAGATTGATATTTTTTTTGTAAATAATGTTTGTTGTTTGGTTAGGTAAGGTTAGGTTTGGTTAAGTTAGGTTAGGTATGGTTTTTTTAATAGTTAATAATTTTTGTTAATAATAATTTAAATGCTAATTGATAATGTATAACATTGTTATTGTTATAGTCAATTGTAATTTTTAATGTTTCATTTTTAATTGCTAATATTTATTGTAAATTTTAATAGTTCGTTTATAATTGTTAAATGTGAATTTTTAATTGTTTTGTTTTTTGTAATTTTTAAATATTTGGTTAGGTTATGTTAGGTTAGGTTAGGTTTGTTTGGTTAGGTTAGGTTATTAATATTGTTATTGTTATTGTTATTGTTATTGTTATTGTTATTGTTATTGTTATTGTTATTGTTATTGTTATTGTTATTGTTATTGTTATTGTTATTGTTATTGTTATTGTTATTGTTATTGTTATTGTTATTGTTATTGTTATTGTTATTGTTATTGTTATTGTTATTGTTATTGTTATTGTTATTGTTATTGTTATTGTTATTGTTATTGTTATTGTTATTGTTATTGTTATTGTTATTGTTATTGTTATTGTTATTGTTATTGTTATTGTTATTGTTATTGTTATTGTTGTTGTTGTTGTTATTGTTATTGACATAGTCATTGACATGGTCATTGACATAGTCATTGACATAGTCATTGACATAGTCATTGACATAGTCATTGACATAGTCATTGACATAGTTAAAATTTAAAATAAATTATTGTTAATTGTTAAAATTTTTATTTAATTTTTAATTTAAAATTGTTAATGATAGATTGATATTTTTTTTGGTAAATAATGTTTGTTGTTTGGTTAGGTAAGGTTAGGTTTGCTTAGGTTAGGTTAGGTATGGTTTTTTTAATAGTTAATAATTTTTGTTAATGATAATTTAAATGCTAATTGATAATGTATAACATCGATATTGTTATTGTTGTTGTTATAGTTAATTGTAATTTTTAATGTTTCATTTTTAATTGCTAATGTTTGTTGTAAATTTTAATGTTTCGTTTTTAATTGTTAAATTTATGTGAATTTTTAATTGTTTTCTTTTTTGTAATTTTTAAATATTTGGTTAGGTTATGTTAGGTTAGGTTAGGTTCGTTTTATTGACATAATCATTGACATAGTCATTGACATAGTCATTGACATAGTCATTGACATAGTCATTGACATAGTCATTGACATAGTCATTAACATAGTCATTGACATGGTCATGACATAGTCATTGACATAGTTATGTCAATGACTATCTTCTTCAATTTAAAGCCACGTAAAAGTGAAGCTCTACGCAAACAGCCCAGCTTCGATCCAAGACCTCAAAGATGGAATTCGTGAGATCGAGGACATAAGACAGCCACTTTGCGAATTGGTAATAATAAATTTCATGAAAAGGAAAATGCCATGTGAGCGCGGTTGTGGTAGTTAATTGTTAAAATTTTTGTTTAATTTTTAATTTTAAATTGTTAATAATAGATTGATATTTTTTTTGTAAATAATGTTTGTTGTTTGGTTAGGTAAGGTTAGGTTTAGTTAGGTTAGGTTAGGTATGGTTTTTTTAATAGTTAATAATTTTTGTTAATAATAATTTAAATGCTAATTGATAATGTATAACATCGATATTGTTATTGTTGTTGTTATAGTTAATTGTAATTTTTAATGTTTCATTTTTAATTGCTAATGTTTGTTGTAAATTTTAATGTTTCGTTTTTAATTGTTAAATTTATGTGAATTTTTAATTGTTTTCTTTTTTGTAATTTTTAAATATTTGGTTAGGTTATGTTAGGTTAGGTTAGGTTCGTTTTATTGACATAATCATTGACATAGTCATTGACATAGTCATTGACATAGTCATTGACATAGTCATTGACATAGTCATTAACATAGTCATTGACATGGTCATTGACATAGTCATTGACATAGTTATGTCAATGACTATCTTCTTCAATTTAAAGCCACGTAAAAGTGAAGCTCTACGCAAACAGCCCAGCTTCGATCCAAGACCTTAAAGATGGAATTCGTGAGATCGAGGACATAAGACAGCCACTTTGCGAATTGGTAATAATAAATTTCATGAAAAGGAAAATGCCATGTGAGCGCGGTTGTGGTAGTTAATTGTTAAAATTTTTGTTTAATTTTTAATTTTAAATTGTTAATGATAGATTGATATTTTTTTTGTAAATAATGTTTGTTGTTTGGTTAGGTAAGGTTAGGTTTGGTTAGGTTAGGTTAGGTATGGTTTTTTTAATAGTTAATAATTTTTGTTAATAATAATTTAAATGCTAATTGATAATGTATAACATCGTTTTTGTTATAGTCAATTGTAATTTTTAATGTTTCATTTTTAATTGCTAATGTTTATTGTAAATTATGTTTCGTTTATAATTGTTAAATGTGAATTTTTAATTGTTTTGTTTTTTGTAATTTTTAAATATTTGGTTAGGTTATGTTAGGTTAGGTTAGGTTTGTTTGGTTAGGTTAGGTTATTAATATTGTTATTGTTATTGTTATTGTTATTGTTATTGTTATTGTTATTGTTATTGTTATTGTTATTGTTATTGTTATTGTTATTGTTATTGTTATTGTTATTGTTATTGTTATTGTTATTGTTATTGTTATTGTTATTGTTATTGTTATTGTTATTGTTATTGTTATTGTTATTGTTATTGTTATTGTTATTGTTATTGTTATTGTTATTGTTATTGTTATTGTTATTGTTATTGTTATTGTTATTGTTATTGTTATTGTTATTGTTATTGTTATTGTTATTGTTATTGTTATTGTTATTGTTATTGTTATTGTTATTGTTATTGTTATTGTTATTGTTATTGTTATTGTTATTGTTATTGTTATTGTTAATGTTATTGACATAGTCATTGACATAGTCATTGACATAGTCATTGACATAGTCATTGACATAGTTAAAGTTTAAAATAAATTATTGTTAATTGTTAAAATTTTTATTTAATTTTTAATTTAAAATTGTTAACGATAGATTGATATTTTTTTTGGTAAATAATGTTTGTTGTTTGGTTAGGTAAGGTTAGGTTTGGTTAGGTTAGGTTAGGTATGGTTTTTTTAATAGTTAATAATTTTTGTTAATAATAATTTTAATGCTTATTGATAATGTATAACATCGATATTGTTATTGTTGTTGTTATAGTTAATTGTAATTTTTAATGTTTCATTTTTAATTGCTAATGTTTGTTGTAAATTTTAATGTTTCGTTTTTAATTGTTAAATTAATGTGAATTTTTAATTGTTTTCTTTTTTGTAATTTTTAAATATTTGGTTAGGTTATGTTAGGTTAGGTTAGGTTCGTTTCATTGACATAGTCATTGACATAGTTATGTCAATGACTATCTTCTTCAATTAAAGCCACGTAAAAGTGAAGCTCTACGCAAACAGCCCAGCTTCGATCCAAGACCTCAAAGATGGAATTCGTGAGATCGAGGACATAAGACAGCCACTTTGCGAATTGGTAATAATAAATTTCATGAAAAGGAAAATGCCATGTGAGCGCGGTTGTGGTAGTTAATTGTTAAAATTTTTGTTTAATTTTTAATTTTAAATTGTTAATAATAGATTGATATTTTTTTTGTAAATAATGTTTGTTGTTTGGTTAGGTAAGGTTAGGTTTAGTTAGGTTAGGTTAGGTATGGTTTTTTTAATAGTTAATAATTTTTGTTAATAATAATTTAAATGCTAATTGATAATGTATAACATCGATATTGTTATTGTTGTTGTTATAGTTAATTGTAATTTTTAATGTTTTATTTTTAATTGCTAATGTTTGTTGTAAATTTTAATGTTTCGTTTTTAATTGTTAAATTTATGTGAATTTTTAATTGTTTTCTTTTTTGTAATCTTTAAATATTTGGTTAGGTTATGTTAGGTTAGGTTAGGTTCGTTTCATTGACATAGTCATTGACATAGTTATATGTCAATGACTATCTTCTTCAATTAAAGCCACGTAAAAGTGAAGCTCTACGCAAACAGCCCAGCTTCGATCCAAGACCTCAAAGATGGAATTCGTGAGATCGAGGACATAAGACAGCCACTTTGCGAATTGGTAATAATAAATTTCATGAAAAGGAAAATGCCATGTGAGCGCGGTTGTGGTAGTTAATTGTTAAAATTTTTGTTTAATTTTTAATTTTAAATTGTTAATGATAGATTGATATTTTTTTTGTAAATAATGTTTGTTGTTTGGTTAGGTAAGGTTAGGTTTGGTTAAGTTAGGTTAGGTATGGTTTTTTTAATAGTTAATAATTTTTGTTAATAATAATTTAAATGCTAATTGATAATGTATAACATTGTTATTGTTATAGTCAATTGTAATTTTTAATGTTTCATTTTTAATTGCTAATATTTATTGTAAATTTTAATGTTTCGTTTATAATTGTTAAATGTGAATTTTTAATTGTTTTGTTTTTTGTAATTTTTAAATATTTGGTTAGGTTATGTTAGGTTAGGTTAGGTTTGTTTGGTTAGGTTAGGTTATTAATATTGTTATTGTTATTGTTATTGTTATTGTTATTGTTATTGTTATTGTTATTGTTATTGTTATTGTTATTGTTATTGTTATTGTTATTGTTATTGTTATTGTTATTGTTATTGTTATTGTTATTGTTATTGTTATTGTTATTGTTATTGTTATTGTTATTGTTATTGTTATTGTTATTGTTATTGTTATTGTTATTGTTATTGTTATTGTTATTGTTATTGTTATTGTTATTGTTATTGTTATTGTTATTGTTATTGTTATTGTTATTGTTATTGTTATTGTTATTGTTATTGTTATTGTTATTGTTATTGTTATTGTTATTGTTATTGTTATTGTTATTGTTATTGTTATTGTTATTGTTTTTGTTTTTGTTTTTGTTATTGTTATTGTTATTGTTATTGTTGTTGTTATTGTTATTGACATAGTCATTGACATGGTCATTGACATAGTCATTGACATAGTCATTGACATAGTCATTGACATAGTCATTGACATAGTCATTGACATAGTCATTGACATAGTCATTGACATAGTTAAAATTTAAAATAAATTATTGTTAATTGTTAAAATTTTTATTTAATTTTTAATTTAAAATTGTTAATGATAGATTGATATTTTTTTTGGTAAATAATGTTTGTTGTTTGGTTAGGTAAGGTTAGGTTTGCTTAGGTTAGGTTAGGTATGGTTTTTTTAATAGTTAATAATTTTTGTTAATGATAATTTAAATGCTAATTGATAATGTATAACATCGATATTGTTATTGTTGTTGTTATAGTTAATTGTAATTTTTAATGTTTCATTTTTAATTGCTAATGTTTGTTGTAAATTTTAATGTTTCGTTTTTAATTGTTAAATTTATGTGAATTTTTAATTGTTTTCTTTTTTGTAATTTTTAAATATTTGGTTAGGTTATGTTAGGTTAGGTTAGGTTCGTTTTATTGACATAATCATTGACATAGTCATTGACATAGTCATTGACATAGTCATTGACATAGTCATTGACATAGTCATTAACATAGTCATTGACATGGTCATTGACATAGTCATTGACATAGTTATGTCAATGACTATCTTCTTCAATTTAAAGCCACGTAAAAGTGAAGCTCTACGCAAACAGCCCAGCTTCGATCCAAGACCTTAAAGATGGAATTCGTGAGATCGAGGACATAAGACAGCCACTTTGCGAATTGGTAATAATAAATTTCATGAAAAGGAAAATGCCATGTGAGCGCGGTTGTGGTAGTTAATTGTTAAAATTTTTGTTTAATTTTTAATTTTAAATTGTTAATGATAGATTGATATTTTTTTTGTAAATAATGTTTGTTGTTTGGTTAGGTAAGGTTAGGTTTGGTTAGGTTAGATTAGGTATGGTTTTTTTAATAGTTAATAATTTTTGTTAATAATAATTTAAATGCTAATTGATAATGTATAACATCGTTATTGTTATAGTCAATTGTAATTTTTAATGTTTCATTTTTAATTGCTAATGTTTATTGTAAATTATGTTTCGTTTATAATTGTTAAATGTGAATTTTTAATTGTTTTGTTTTTTGTAATTTTTAAATATTTGGTTAGGTTATGTTAGGTTAGGTTAGGTTTGTTTGGTTAGGTTAGGTTATTAATATTGTTATTAATATTGTTATTGTTATTGTTATTGTTATTGTTATTGTTATTGTTATTGTTATTGTTATTGTTATTGTTATTGTTATTGTTATTGTTATTGTTATTGTTATTGTTATTGTTATTGTTATTGTTATTGTTATTGTTATTGTTATTGTTATTGTTATTGTTATTGTTATTGTTATTGTTATTGTTATTGTTATTGTTATTGTTATTGTTATTGTTATTGTTATTGTTATTGTTATTGTTATTGTTATTGTTATTGTTATTGTTATTGTTATTGTTATTGTTATTGTTATTGTTATTGTTATTGTTATTGTTATTGTTATTGTTATTGTTATTGTTATTGTTATTGTTATTGTTATTGTTATTGTTATTGTTATTGTTATTGTTATTGTTATTGTTATTGTTATTGTTATTGTTATTGTTATTGTTATTGTTATTGTTATTGTTATTGTTATTGTTATTGTTATTGTTATTGTTATTGTTATTGTTATTGTTATTGTTATTGTTATTGTTATTGTTATTGTTATTGTTTTTGTTATTGTTATTGTTATTGTTATTGTTATTGTTGTTGTTATTGTTATTGACATAGTCATTGACATAGTCATTGACATAGTCATTGACATAGTCATTGACATAGTCATTGACATAGTCATTGACATAGTTAAAATTTAAAATAAATTATTGTTAATTGTTAAAATTTTTATTTAATTTTTAATTTAAAATTGTTAATGATAGATTGATATTTTTTTTGGTAAATAATGTTTGTTGTTTGGTTAGGTAAGGTTAGGTTTGCCTAGGTTAGGTTAGGTATGGTTTTTTTAATAGTTAATAATTTTTGTTAATGATAATTTAAATGCTAATTGATAATGTATAACATCGATATTGTTATTGTTGTTGTTATAGTTAATTGTAATTTTTAATGTTTCATTTTTAATTGCTAATGTTTGTTGTAAATTTTAATGTTTCGTTTTTAATTGTTAAATTTATGTGAATTTTTAATTGTTTTCTTTTTTGTAATTTTTAAATATTTGGTTAGGTTATGTTAGGTTAGGTTAGGTTCGTTTTATTGACATAATCATTGACATAGTCATTGACATAGTCATTGACATAGTCATTGACATAGTCATTGACATAGTCATTGACATAGTCATTAACATAGTCATTGACATGGTCATTGACATAGTCATTGACATAGTTATGTCAATGACTATCTTCTTCAATTTAAAGCCACGTAAAAGTGAAGCTCTACGCAAACAGCCCAGCTTCGATCCAAGACCTCAAAGATGGAATTCGTGAGATCGAGGACATAAGACAGCCACTTTGCGAATTGGTAATAATAAATTTCATGGAAAGGAAAATGCCATGTGAGCGCGGTTGTGGTAGTTAATTGTTAAAATTTTTGTTTAATTTTTAATTTTAAATTGTTAATGATAGATTGATATTTTTTTTGTAAATAATGTTTGTTGTTTGGTTAGGTAAGGTTAGGTTTAGTTAGGTTAGGTTAGGTATGGTTTTTTTAATAGTTAATAATTTTTGTTAATAATAATTTAAATGCTAATTGATAATGTATAACATCGATATTGTTATTGTTGTTGTTATAGTTAATTGTAATTTTTAATGTTTTATTTTTAATTGCTAATGTTTGTTGTAAATTTTAATGTTTCGTTTTTAATTGTTAAATTTATGTGAATTTTTAATTGTTTTCTTTTTTGTAATCTTTAAATATTTGGTTAGGTTATGTTAGGTTAGGTTAGGTTCGTTTCATTGACATAGTCATTGACATAGTTATATGTCAATGACTATCTTCTTCAATTAAAGCCACGTAAAAGTGAAGCTCTACGCAAACAGCCCAGCTTCGATCCAAGACCTCAAAGATGGAATTCGTGAGATCGAGGACATAAGACAGCCACTTTGCGAATTGGTAATAATAAATTTCATGGAAAGGAAAATGCCATGTGAGCGCGGTTGTGGTAGTTAATTGTTAAAATTTTTGTTTAATTTTTAATTTTAAATTGTTAATGATAGATTGATATTTTTTTTGTAAATAATGTTTGTTGTTTGGTTAGGTAAGGTTAGGTTTGGTTAAGTTAGGTTAGGTATGGTTTTTTTAATAGTTAATAATTTTTGTTAATAATAATTTAAATGCTAATTGATAATGTATAACATTGTTATTGTTATAGTCAATTGTAATTTTTAATGTTTCATTTTTAATTGCTAATATTTATTGTAAATTTTAATGTTTCGTTTATAATTGTTAAATGTGAATTTTTAATTTTGTTTTTTTTTGTAATTTTTAAATATTTGTTTAGTTTATTTTAGGTTAGGTTAGTTTTTTTTGGTTATGTTAGTTTATTAATATTTTTATTGTTATTGTTATTGTTATTTTTATTGTTATTGTTATTGTTATTGTTATTGTTATTGTTATTGTTATTGTTATTGTTATTGTTATTGTTATTGTTATTGTTATTGTTATTGTTATTGTTATTGTTATTGTTATTGTTATTGTTATTGTTATTGTTATTGTTATTGTTATTGTTATTTTTATTGTTATTGTTATTGTTATTGTTATTGTTATTGTTATTGTTATTGTTATTGTTATTGTTATTGTTATTGTTATTGTTATTGTTATTGTTATTGTTATTGTTATTGTTATTGTTATTGTTATTGTTATTGTTATGGTTATTGTTATTGTTATTGTTATTGTTATTGTTATTGTTATTGTTATTGTTATTGTTATTGTTATTGTTATTGTTATTGTTATTGTTATTGTTATTGTTGTTGTTATTGTTATTGACTTAGTCATTGACATGGTCATTGACATAGTCATTGACATAGTCATTGACATAGTCATTGACATAGTCATTGACATAGTCATTGACATAGTCATTGACATAGTTAAAATTTAAAATAAATTATTGTTAATTGTTAAAATTTTTATTTAATTTTTAATTTAAAATTGTTAATGATAGATTGATATTTTTTTTGGTAAATAATGTTTGTTGTTTGGTTAGGTAAGGTTAGGTTTGCTTAGGTTAGGTTAGGTATGGTTTTTTTAATAGTTAATAATTTTTGTTAATGATAATTTAAATGCTAATTGATAATGTATAACATCGATATTGTTATTGTTGTTGTTATAGTTAATTGTAATTTTTAATGTTTCATTTTTAATTGCTAATGTTTGTTGTAAATTTTAATGTTTCGTTTTTAATTGTTAAATTTATGTGAATTTTTAATTGTTTTCTTTTTTGTAATTTTTAATATTTGGTTAGGTTATGTTAGGTTAGGTTAGGTTCGTTTTATTGACATAATCATTGACATAGTCATTGACATAGTCATTGACATAGTCATTGACATAGTCATTGACATAGTCATTAACATAGTCATTGACATGGTCATTGACATAGTCATTGACATAGTTATGTCAATGACTATCTTCTTCAATTTAAAGCCACGTAAAAGTGAAGCTCTACGCAAACAGCCCAGCTTCGATCCAAGACCTCAAAGATGGAATTCGTGAGATCGAGGACATAAGACAGCCACTTTGCGAATTGGTAATAATAAATTTCATGAAAAGGAAAATGCCATGTGAGCGCGGTTGTGGTAGTTAATTGTTAAAATTTTTGTTTAATTTTTAATTTTAAATTGTTAATAATAGATTGATATTTTTTTTGTAAATAATGTTTGTTGTTTGGTTAGGTAAGGTTAGGTTTAGTTAGGTTAGGTTAGGTATGGTTTTTTTAATAGTTAATAATTTTTGTTAATAATAATTTAAATGCTAATTGATAATGTATAACATCGATATTGTTATTGTTGTTGTTATAGTTAATTGTAATTTTTAATGTTTTATTTTTAATTGCTAATGTTTGTTGTAAATTTTAATGTTTCGTTTTTAATTGTTAAATTTATGTGAATTTTTAATTGTTTTCTTTTTTGTAATCTTTAAATATTTGGTTAGGTTATGTTAGGTTAGGTTAGGTTCGTTTCATTGACATAGTCATTGACATAGTTATATGTCAATGACTATCTTCTTCAATTAAAGCCACGTAAAAGTGAAGCTCTACGCAAACAGCCCAGCTTCGATCCAAGACCTCAAAGATGGAATTCGTGAGATCGAGGACATAAGACAGCCACTTTGCGAATTGGTAATAATAAATTTCATGGAAAGGAAAATGCCATGTGAGCGCGGTTGTGGTAGTTAATTGTTAAAATTTTTGTTTAATTTTTAATTTTAAATTGTTAATGATAGATTGATATTTTTTTTGTAAATAATGTTTGTTGTTTGGTTAGGTAAGGTTAGGTTTAGTTAAGTTAGGTTAGGTATGGTTTTTTTAATAGTTAATAAATTTTGTTAATAATAATTTAAATGCTAATTGATAATGTATAACATTGTTATTGTTATAGTCAATTGTAATTTTTAATGTTTCATTTTTAATTGCTGATATTTATTGTAAATTTTAATGTTTCGTTTATAATTGTTAAATGTGAATTTTTAATTGTTTTGTTTTTTGTAATTTTTAAATATTTGGTTAGGTTATGTTAGGTTAGGTTAGGTTTGTTTGGTTAGGTTAGGTTATTAATATTGTTATTGTTATTGTTATTGTTATTGTTATTGTTATTGTTATTGTTATTGTTATTGTTATTGTTATTGTTATTGTTATTGTTATTGTTATTGTTATTGTTATTGTTATTGTTATTGTTATTGTTTATTGTTATTGTTATTGTTATTGTTATTGTTATTGTTATTGTTATTGTTATTGTTATTGTTATTGTTATTGTTATTGTTATTGTTATTGTTATTGTTATTGTTATTGTTATTGTTATTGTTATTGTTATTGTTATTGTTATTGTTATTGTTATTGTTATTGTTATTGTTATTGTTATTGTTATTGTTATTGTTATTGTTATTGTTATTGTTATTGTTATTGTTATTGTTATTGTTATTGTTATTGTTATTGTTATTGTTATTGTTATTGTTATTGTTATTGTTATTGTTATTGTTATTGTTATTGTTATTGTTATTGTTATTGTTTTTGTTTTTGTTATTGTTATTGTTATTGTTGTTGTTATTGTTATTGACATAGTCATTGACATGGTCATTGACATAGTCATTGACATAGTCATTGACATAGTCATTGACATAGTCATTGACATAGTCATTGACATAGTCATTGACATAGTCATTGACATAGTTAAAATTTAAAATAAATTGTTGTTAATTGTTAAAATTTTTATTTAATTTTTAATTTAAAATTGTTAATGATAGATTGATATTTTTTTTGGTAAATAATGTTTGTTGTTTGGTTAGGTAAGGTTAGGTTTGCTTAGGTTAGGTTAGGTATGGTTTTTTTAATAGTTAATAATTTTTGTTAATGATAATTTAAATGCTCATTGATAATGTATAACATCGATATTGTTATTGTTGTTGTTATAGTTAATTGTAATTTTTAATGTTTCATTTTTAATTGCTAATGTTTGTTGTAAATTTTAATGTTTCGTTTTTAATTGTTAAATTTATGTGAATTTTTAATTGTTTTCTTTTTTGTAATTTTTAAATATTTGGTTAGGTTATGTTAGGTTAGGTTAGGTTCGTTTTATTGACATAATCATTGACATAGTCATTGACATAGTCATTGACATAGTCATTGACATCGTCATTGACATAGTCATTAACATAGTCATTGACATGGTCATTGACATAGTCATTGACATAGTTATGTCAATGACTATCTTCTTCAATTTAAAGCCACGTAAAAGTGAAGCTCTACGCAAACAGCCCAGCTTCGATCCAAGACCTTAAAGATGGAATTCGTGAGATCGAGGACATAAGACAGCCACTTTGCGAATTGGTAATAATAAATTTCATGAAAAGGAAAATGCCATGTGAGCGCGGTTGTGGTAGTTAATTGTTAAAATTTTTGTTTAATTTTTAATTTTAAATTGTTAATGATAGATTGATATTTTTTTTGTAAATAATGTTTGTTGTTTGGTTAGGTAAGGTTAGGTTTGGTTAGGTTAGGTTAGGTATGGTTTTTTTAATAGTTAATAATTTTTTTGTTAATAATAATTTAAATGCTAATTGATAATGTATAACATCGTTATTGTTATAGTCAATTGTAATTTTTAATGTTTCATTTTTAATTGCTAATGTTTATTGTTAATTATGTTTCGTTTATAATTGTTAATGTGAATTATTAATTGTTTTGTTTTTTTGTCATTTTTACATATTTGGTTAGGTTATGTTAGGTTAGGTTAGGTTTGTTTGGTTAGGTTAGGTTATTAATATTGTTATTGTTATTGTTATTGTTATTAATATTGTGATTGTTATTGTTATTGTTATTAATATTGTTATTGTTATTGTTATTGTTATTGTTAATGTTATTGTTATTGTTATTGTTATTGTTAATGTTATTGTTATTGTTATTGTTATTGTTATTGTTATTGTTATTGTTATTGTTATTGTTATTGTTATTGTTATTGTTATTGTTATTGTTATTGTTATTGTTATTGTTATTGTTATTGTTATTGTTATTGTTATTGTTATTGTTATTGTTATTGTTATTGTTATTGTTATTGTTATTGTTATTGTTATTGATTTTGTTATTGTTATTGTTATTGTTGTTGTTATTGTTATTGACATAGTCATTGACATGGTCATTGACATAGTCATTGACATAGTCATTGACATAGTCATTGACATAGTTAAAATTTAAAATAAATTATTGTTAATTGTTAAAATTTTTATTTAATTTTTAATTTAAAATTGTTAATGATAGATTGATATTTTTTTTGGTAAATAATGTTTGTTGTTTGGTTAGGTAAGGTTAGGTTTGCTTAGGTTAGGTTAGGTATGGTTTTTTTAATAGTTAATAATTTTTGTTAATGATAATTTAAATGCTAATTGATAATGTATAACATCGATATTGTTATTGTTGTTGTTATAGTTAATTGTAATTTTTAATGTTTCATTTTTAATTGCTAATGTTTGTTGTAAATTTTAATGTTTCGTTTTTAATTGTTAAATTTATGTGAATTTTTAATTGTTTTCTTTTTTGTAATTTTTAAATATTTGGTTAGGTTATGTTAGGTTAGGTTAGGTTCGTTTTATTGACATAATCATTGACATAGTCATTGACATAGTCATTGACATAGTCATTGACATAGTCATTGACATAGTCATTGACATAGTCATTAACATAGTCATTGACATAGTCATTGACATGGTCATTGACATAGTCATTGACATAGTTATGTCAATGACTATCTTCTTCAATTTAAAGCCACGTAAAAGTGAAGCTCTACGCAAACAGCCCAGCTTCGATCCAAGACCTCAAAGATGGAATTCGTGAGATCGAGGACATAAGACAGCCACTTTGCGAATTGGTAATAATAAATTTCATGAAAAGGAAAATGCCATGTGAGCGCGGTTGTGGTAGTTAATTGTTAAAATTTTTGTTTAATTTTTAATTTTAAATTGTTAATGATAGATTGATATTTTTTTTGTAAATAATGTTTGTTGTTTGGTTAGGTAAGGTTAGGTTTGGTTAGGTTAGGTTAGGTATGGTTTTTGTAATAGTTAATAATTTTTGTTAATAATAATTTAAATGCTAATTGATAATGTATAACATCGTTATTGTTATAGTCAATTGTAATTTTTAATGTTTCATTTTTAATTGCTAATGTTTATTGTAAATTATGTTTCGTTTATAATTGTTAAATGTAAATTTTTAATTGTTTTGTTTTTTGTAATTTTTAAATATTTGGTTAGGTTATGTTAGGCTAAGTAAGGTTTGTTTGGTTAGGTAAGGTTATTAATATTATTATTGTTATTGTTATTGTTATTGTTATTGTTATTGTTATTGTTATTGTTATTGTTATTGTTATTGTTATTGTTATTGTTATTGTTATTGTTATTGTTATTGTTATTGTTATTGTTATTGTTATTGTTATTGTTATTGTTATTGTTAGTGTTATTGTTATTGTTATTGTTATTGTTATTGTTATTGTTATTGTTATTGTTATTGTTATTGTTATTGTTATTGTTATTGTTATTGTTATTGTTATTGTTATTGTTATTGTTATTGTTATTGTTATTGTTATTGTTATTGTTATTGTTATTGTTATTGTTATTGTTATTGTTATTGTTATTGTTATTGTTATTGTTATTGTTATTGTTATTGTTATTGTTATTGTTATTGTTATTGTTATTGTTATTGTTGTTTTTAAATATTTGGTTAGGTTATGTTAGGCTAAGTAAGGTTTGTTTGGTTAGGTAAGGTTATTAATATTATTATTGTTATTGTTATTGTTATTGTTATTGTTATTGTTATTGTTATTGTTATTGTTATTGTTATTGTTATTGTTATTGTTATTGTTATTGTTATTGTTATTGTTATTGTTATTGTTATTGTTATTGTTATTGTTATTGTTATTGTTATTGTTATTGTTATTGTTATTGTTATTGTTATTGTTATTGTTATTGTTATTGTTATTGTTATTGTTATTGTTATTGTTATTGTTATTGTTATTGTTATTGTTATTGTTATTGTTATTGTTATTGTTATTGTTATTGTTATTGTTATTGTTTTTGTTATTGTTATTGTTATTGTTATTGTTATTGTTGTTGTTATTGTTATTGACATAGTCATTGACATAGTCATTGACATAGTCATTGACATAGTCATTGACATAGTCATTGACATAGTCATTGACATAGTTAAAATTTAAAATAAATTATTGTTAATTGTTAAAATTTTTATTTAATTTTTAATTTAAAATTGTTAATGATAGATTGATATTTTTTTTGGTAAATAATGTTTGTTGTTTGGTTAGGTAAGGTTAGGTTTGCCTAGGTTAGGTTAGGTATGGTTTTTTTAATAGTTAATAATTTTTGTTAATGATAATTTAAATGCTAATTGATAATGTATAACATCGATATTGTTATTGTTGTTGTTATAGTTAATTGTAATTTTTAATGTTTCATTTTTAATTGCTAATGTTTGTTGTAAATTTTAATGTTTCGTTTTTAATTGTTAAATTTATGTGAATTTTTAATTGTTTTCTTTTTTGTAATTTTTAAATATTTGGTTAGGTTATGTTAGGTTAGGTTAGGTTCGTTTTATTGACATAATCATTGACATAGTCATTGACATAGTCATTGACATAGTCATTGACATAGTCATTGACATAGTCATTGACATAGTCATTAACATAGTCATTGACATGGTCATTGACATAGTCATTGACATAGTTATGTCAATGACTATCTTCTTCAATTTAAAGCCACGTAAAAGTGAAGCTCTACGCAAACAGCCCAGCTTCGATCCAAGACCTCAAAGATGGAATTCGTGAGATCGAGGACATAAGACAGCCACTTTGCGAATTGGTAATAATAAATTTCATGGAAAGGAAAATGCCATGTGAGCGCGGTTGTGGTAGTTAATTGTTAAAATTTTTGTTTAATTTTTAATTTTAAATTGTTAATGATAGATTGATATTTTTTTTGTAAATAATGTTTGTTGTTTGGTTAGGTAAGGTTAGGTTTAGTTAGGTTAGGTTAGGTATGGTTTTTTTAATAGTTAATAATTTTTGTTAATAATAATTTAAATGCTAATTGATAATGTATAACATCGATATTGTTATTGTTGTTGTTATAGTTAATTGTAATTTTTAATGTTTTATTTTTAATTGCTAATGTTTGTTGTAAATTTTAATGTTTCGTTTTTAATTGTTAAATTTATGTGAATTTTTAATTGTTTTCTTTTTTGTAATCTTTAAATATTTGGTTAGGTTATGTTAGGTTAGGTTAGGTTCGTTTCATTGACATAGTCATTGACATAGTTATATGTCAATGACTATCTTCTTCAATTAAAGCCACGTAAAAGTGAAGCTCTACGCAAACAGCCCAGCTTCGATCCAAGACCTCAAAGATGGAATTCGTGAGATCGAGGACATAAGACAGCCACTTTGCGAATTGGTAATAATAAATTTCATGGAAAGGAAAATGCCATGTGAGCGCGGTTGTGGTAGTTAATTGTTAAAATTTTTGTTTAATTTTTAATTTTAAATTGTTAATGATAGATTGATATTTTTTTTGTAAATAATGTTTGTTGTTTGGTTAGGTAAGGTTAGGTTTGGTTAAGTTAGGTTAGGTATGGTTTTTTTAATAGTTAATAATTTTTGTTAATAATAATTTAAATGCTAATTGATAATGTATAACATTGTTATTGTTATAGTCAATTGTAATTTTTAATGTTTCATTTTTAATTGCTAATATTTATTGTAAATTTTAATGTTTCGTTTATAATTGTTAAATGTGAATTTTTAATTGTTTTGTTTTTTGTAATTTTTAAATATTTGGTTAGGTTATGTTAGGTTAGGTTAGGTTTGTTTGGTTAGGTTAGGTTATTAATATTGTTATTGTTATTGTTATTGTTATTGTTATTGTTATTGTTATTGTTATTGTTATTGTTATTGTTATTGTTATTGTTATTGTTATTGTTATTGTTATTGTTATTGTTATTGTTATTGTTATTGTTATTGTTATTGTTATTGTTATTGTTATTGTTATTGTTATTGTTATTGTTATTGTTATTGTTATTGTTATTGTTATTGTTATTGTTATTGTTATTGTTATTGTTATTGTTATTGTTATTGTTATTGTTATTGTTATTGTTATTGTTATTGTTATTGTTATTGTTATTGTTATTGTTATTGTTATTGTTATTGTTATTGTTATTGTTATTGTTATTGTTATTGTTATTGTTATTGTTATTGTTATTGTTATTGTTATTGTTATTGTTATTGTTATTGTTATTGTTATTGTTATTGTTATTGTTATTGTTATTGTTATTGTTATTGTTATTGTTGTTGTTATTGTTATTGACTTAGTCATTGACATGGTCATTGACATAGTCATTGACATAGTCATTGACATAGTCATTGACATAGTCATTGACATAGTCATTGACATAGTCATTGACATAGTCATTGACATAGTCATTGACATAGTCATTGACATAGTCATTGACATAGTTAAAATTTAAAATAAATTATTGTTAATTGTTAAAATTTTTATTTAATTTTTAATTTAAAATTGTTAATGATAGATTGATATTTTTTTTGGTAAATAATGTTTGTTGTTTGGTTAGGTAAGGTTAGGTTTGCTTAGGTTAGGTTAGGTATGGTTTTTTTAATAGTTAATAATTTTTGTTAATGATAATTTAAATGCTAATTGATAATGTATAACATCGATATTGTTATTGTTGTTGTTATAGTTAATTGTAATTTTTAATGTTTCATTTTTAATTGCTAATGTTTGTTGTAAATTTTAATGTTTCGTTTTTAATTGTTAAATTTATGTGAATTTTTAATTGTTTTCTTTTTTGTAATTTTTAAATATTTGGTTAGGTTATGTTAGGTTAGGTTAGGTTCGTTTTATTGACATAATCATTGACATAGTCATTGACATAGTCATTGACATAGTCATTGACATAGTCATTGACATAGTCATTAACATAGTCATTGACATGGTCATTGACATAGTCATTGACATAGTTATGTCAATGACTATCTTCTTCAATTTAAAGCCACGTAAAAGTGAAGCTCTACGCAAACAGCCCAGCTTCGATCCAAGACCTCAAAGATGGAATTCGTGAGATCGAGGACATAAGACAGCCACTTTGCGAATTGGTAATAATAAATTTCATGAAAAGGAAAATGCCATGTGAGCGCGGTTGTGGTAGTTAATTGTTAAAATTTTTGTTTAATTTTTAATTTTAAATTGTTAATAATAGATTGATATTTTTTTTGTAAATAATGTTTGTTGTTTGGTTAGGTAAGGTTAGGTTTAGTTAGGTTAGGTTAGGTATGGTTTTTTTTAATAGTTAATAATTTTTGTTAATAATAATTTAAATGCTAATTGATAATGTATAACATCGATATTGTTATTGTTGTTGTTATAGTTAATTGTAATTTTTAATGTTTTATTTTTAATTGCTAATGTTTGTTGTAAATTTTAATGTTTCGTTTTTAATTGTTAAATTTATGTGAATTTTTAATTGTTTTCTTTTTTGTAATCTTTAAATATTTGGTTAGGTTATGTTAGGTTAGGTTAGGTTCGTTTCATTGACATAGTCATTGACATAGTTATATGTCAATGACTATCTTCTTCAATTAAAGCCACGTAAAAGTGAAGCTCTACGCAAACAGCCCAGCTTCGATCCAAGACCTCAAAGATGGAATTCGTGAGATCGAGGACATAAGACAGCCACTTTGCGAATTGGTAATAATAAATTTCATGGAAAGGAAAATGCCATGTGAGCGCGGTTGTGGTAGTTAATTGTTAAAATTTTTGTTTAATTTTTTAATTTAAATTGTTAATGATAGATTGATATTTTTTTTGTAAATAATGTTTGGTGTTTGGTTAGGTAAGGTTAGGTTTGGTTAAGTTAGGTTAGGTATGGTTTTTTTAATAGTTAATAATTTTTGTTAATAATAATTTAAATGCTAATTGATAATGTATAACATTGTTATTGTTATAGTCAATTGTAATTTTTAATGTTTCATTTTTAATTGCTAATATTTATTGTAAATTTTAATGTTTCGTTTATAATTGTTAAATGTGAATTTTTAATTGTTTTGTTTTTTGTAATTTTTAAATATTTGGTTAGGTTATGTTAGGTTAGGTTAGGTTTGTTTGGTTAGGTTAGGTTATTAATATTGTTATTGTTATTGTTATTGTTATTGTTATTGTTATTGTTATTGTTATTGTTATTGTTATTGTTATTGTTATTGTTATTGTTATTGTTATTGTTATTGTTATTGTTATTGTTATTGTTATTGTTATTGTTATTGTTATTGTTATTGTTATTGTTATTGTTATTGTTATTGTTATTGTTATTGTTATTGTTATTGTTATTGTTATTGTTATTGTTTTTGTTTTTGTTATTGTTATTGTTATTGTTGTTGTTATTGTTATTGACATAGTCATTGACATGGTCATTGACATAGTCATTGACATAGTCATTGACATAGTCATTGACATAGTCATTGACATAGTCATTGACATAGTCATTGACATAGTCATTGACATAGTTAAAATTTAAAATAAATTGTTGTTAATTGTTAAAATTTTTATTTAATTTTTAATTTAAAATTGTTAATGATAGATTGATATTTTTTTTGGTAAATAATGTTTGTTGTTTGGTTAGGTAAGGTTAGGTTTGCTTAGGTTAGGTTAGGTATGGTTTTTTTTAATAGTTAATAATTTTTGTTAATGATAATTTAAATGCTCATTGATAATGTATAACATCGATATTGTTATTGTTGTTGTTATAGTTAATTGTAATTTTTAATGTTTCATTTTTAATTGCTAATGTTTGTTGTAAATTTTAATGTTTCGTTTTTAATTGTTAAATTTATGTGAATTTTAAATTGATTTCTTTGATGTAATTTTTAAATATTTGGTTAGGTTATGTTAGGTTAGGTTAGGTTCGTTTTATTGACATAATCATTGACATAGTCATTGACATAGTCATTGACATAGTCATTGACATAGTCATTGACATAGTCATTAACATAGTCATTGACATGGTCATTGACATAGTCATTGACATAGTTATGTCAATGACTATCTTCTTCAATTTAAAGCCACGTAAAAGTGAAGCTCTACGCAAACAGCCCAGCTTCGATCCAAGACCTTAAAGATGGAATTCGTGAGATCGAGGACATAAGACAGCCACTTTGCGAATTGGTAATAATAAATTTCATGAAAAGGAAAATGCCATGTGAGCGCGGTTGTGGTAGTTAATTGTTAAAATTTTTGTTTAATTTTTAATTTTAAATTGTTAATGATAGATTGATATTTTTTTTGTAAATAATGTTTGTTGTTTGGTTAGGTAAGGTTAGGTTTGGTTAGGTTAGGTTAGGTATGGTTTTTTTAATAGTTAATAATTTTTTTGTCAATAATAATTTAAATGCTAATTGATAATGTATAACATCGTTATTGTTATAGTCAATTGTAATTTTTAATGTTTCATTTTTAATTGCTAATGTTTATTGTAAATTATGTTTCGTTTATAATTGTTAATGTGAATTATTAATTGTTTTGTTTTTTTGTCATTTTTACATATTTGGTTAGGTTATGTTAGGTTAGGTTAGGTTTGTTTGGTTAGGTTAGGTTATTAATATTGTTATTGTTATTGTTATTGTTATTAATATTGTTATTGTTATTGTTATTGTTATTAATATTGTTATTGTTATTGTTATTGTTATTGTTATTGTTAATGTTATTGTTATTGTTATTGTTATTGTTAATGTTATTGTTATTGTTATTGTTATTGTTATTGTTATTGTTATTGTTATTGTTATTGTTATTGTTATTGTTATTGTTATTGTTATTGTTATTGTTATTGTTATTGTTATTGTTATTGTTATTGTTATTGTTATTGTTATTGTTATTGTTATTGTTATTGTTATTGTTATTGTTATTGTTATTGTTATTGTTATTGTTATTGTTATTGTTATTGTTATTGTTATTGTTATTGTTATTGTATTGTTATTGTTATTGTATTGTTATTGTTATTGTTATTGTTATTGTTATTGTTATTGTTATTGTTATTGTTATTGTTATTGTTATTGTTATTGTTATTGTTATTGTTATTGTTATTGTTATTGTTATTGTTATTGTTATTGTTATTGTTATTGTTATTGTTATTGTTATTGTTATTGTTATTGTTATTGTTATTGTTATTGTTTTTGTTTTTGTTATTGATTTTGTTATTGTTATTGTTATTGTTGTTGTTATTGTTATTGACATAGTCATTGACATGGTCATTGACATAGTCATTGACATAGTCATTGACATAGTCATTGACATAGTCATTGACATAGTTAAAATTTAAAATAAATTATTGTTAATTGTTAAAATTTTTATTTAATTTTTAATTTAAAATTGTTAATGATAGATTGATATTTTTTTTGGTAAATAATGTTTGTTGTTTGGTTAGGTAAGGTTAGGTTTGCTTAGGTTAGGTTAGGTATGGTTTTTTTAATAGTTAATAATTTTTGTTAATGATAATTTAAATGCTAATTGATAATGTATAACATCGATATTGTTATTGTTGTTGTTATAGTTAATTGTAATTTTTAATGTTTCATTTTTAATTGCTAATGTTTGTTGTAAATTTTAATGTTTCGTTTTTAATTGTTAAATTTATGTGAATTTTTAATTGTTTTCTTTTTTGTAATTTTTAAATATTTGGTTAGGTTATGTTAGGTTAGGTTAGGTTCGTTTTATTGACATAATCATTGACATAGTCATTGACATAGTCATTGACATAGTCATTGACATAGTCATTGACATAGTCATTGACATAGTCATTAACATAGTCATTGACATAGTCATTGACATGGTCATTGACATAGTCATTGACATAGTTATGTCAATGACTATCTTCTTCAATTTAAAGCCACGTAAAAGTGAAGCTCTACGCAAACAGCCCAGCTTCGATCCAAGACCTCAAAGATGGAATTCGTGAGATCGAGGACATAAGACAGCCACTTTGCGAATTGGTAATAATAAATTTCATGAAAAGGAAAATGCCATGTGAGCGCGGTTGTGGTAGTTAATTGTTAAAATTTTTGTTTAATTTTTAATTTTAAATTGTTAATGATAGATTGATATTTTTTTTGTAAATAATGTTTGTTGTTTGGTTAGGTAAGGTTAGGTTTGGTTAGGTTAGGTTAGGTATGGTTTTTGTAATAGTTAATAATTTTTGTTAATAATAATTTAAATGCTAATTGATAATGTATAACATCGTTATTGTTATAGTCAATTGTAATTTTTAATGTTTCATTTTTAATTGCTAATGTTTATTGTAAATTATGTTTCGTTTATAATTGTTAAATGTAAATTTTTAATTGTTTTGTTTTTTGTAATTTTTAAATATTTGGTTAGGTTATGTTAGGCTAAGTAAGGTTTGTTTGGTTAGGTAAGGTTATTAATATTGTTATTGTTATTGTTATTGTTATTGTTATTGTTATTGTTATTGTTATTGTTATTGTTATTGTTATTGTTATTGTTATTGTTATTGTTATTGTTATTGTTATTGTTATTGTTATTGTTATTGTTATTGTTATTGTTATTGTTATTGTTATTGTTATTGTTATTGTTATTGTTATTGTTATTGTTATTGTTATTGTTATTGTTATTGTTATTGTTATTTTTATTGTTATTTTTATTGTTATTGTTATTGTTATTGTTATTGTTATTGTTATTGTTATTGTTATTGTTATTGTTATTGTTATTGTTATTGTTATTGTTATTGTTATTGTTATTGTTATTGTTATTGTTATTGTTATTGTTATTGTTATTGTTATTGTTATTGTTATTGTTATTGTTATTGTTATTGTTATTGTTTTTGTTATTGTTATTGTTATTGTTATTGTTATTGTTATTGTTATTGTTTTTGTTATTGTTATTGTTATTGTTATTGTTGTTGTTATTGTTATTGACATAGTCATTGACATGGTCATTGACATAGTCATTGACATAGTCATTGACATAGTCATTGACATAGTCATTGACATAGTCATTGACATAGTCATTGACATAGTTAAAATTTAAAATAAATTATTGTTAATTGTTAAAATTTTTATTTAATTTTTAATTTAAAATTGTTAATGATAGATTGATATTTTTTTTGGTAAATAATGTTTGTTGTTTGGTTAGGTAAGGTTAGGTTTGCCTAGGTTAGGTTAGGTATGGTTTTTTTAATAGTTAATAATTTTTGTTAATGATAATTTAAATGCTAATTGATAATGTATAACATCGATATTGTTATTGTTGTTGTTATAGTTAATTGTAATTTTTAATGTTTCATTTTTAATTGCTAATGTTTGTTGTAAATTTTAATGTTTCGTTTTTAATTGTTAAATTTATGTGAATTTTTAATTGTTTTCTTTTTTGTAATTTTTAAATATTTGGTTAGGTTATGTTAGGTTAGGTTAGGTTCGTTTTATTGACATAATCATTGACATAGTCATTGACATAGTCATTGACATAGTCATTGACATAGTCATTGACATAGTCATTGACATAGTCATTAACATAGTCATTGACATGGTCATTGACATAGTCATTGACATAGTTATGTCAATGACTATCTTCTTCAATTTAAAGCCACGTAAAAGTGAAGCTCTACGCAAACAGCCCAGCTTCGATCCAAGACCTCAAAGATGGAATTCGTGAGATCGAGGACATAAGACAGCCACTTTGCGAATTGGTAATAATAAATTTCATGGAAAGGAAAATGCCATGTGAGCGCGGTTGTGGTAGTTAATTGTTAAAATTTTTATTTAATTTTTAATTTAAAATTGTTAATGATAGATTGATATTTTTTTTGGTAAATAATGTTTGTTGTTTGGTTAGGTAAGGTTAGGTTTGCCTAGGTTAGGTTAGGTATGGTTTTTTTAATAGTTAATAATTTTTGTTAATGATAATTTAAATGCTAATTGATAATGTATAACATCGATATTGTTATTGTTGTTGTTATAGTTAATTGTAATTTTTAATGTTTCATTTTTAATTGCTAATGTTTGTTGTAAATTTTAATGTTTCGTTTTTAATTGTTAAATTTATGTGAATTTTTAATTGTTTTCTTTTTTGTAATTTTTAAATATTTGGTTAGGTTATGTTAGGTTAGGTTAGGTTCGTTTTATTGACATAATCATTGACATAGTCATTGACATAGTCATTGACATAGTCATTGACATAGTCATTGACATAGTCATTGACATAGTCATTAACATAGTCATTGACATGGTCATTGACATAGTCATTGACATAGTTATGTCAATGACTATCTTCTTCAATTTAAAGCCACGTAAAAGTGAAGCTCTACGCAAACAGCCCAGCTTCGATCCAAGACCTCAAAGATGGAATTCGTGAGATCGAGGACATAAGACAGCCACTTTGCGAATTGGTAATAATAAATTTCATGGAAAGGAAAATGCCATGTGAGCGCGGTTGTGGTAGTTAATTGTTAAAATTTTTGTTTAATTTTTAATTTTAAAATGTTAATGATAGATTGATATTTTTTTTGTAAATAATGTTTGTTGTTTGGTTAGGTAAGGTTAGGTTTAGTTAGGTTAGGTTAGGTATGGTTTTTTTAATAGTTAATAATTTTTGTTAATAATAATTTAAATGCTAATTGATAATGTATAACATCGATATTGTTATTGTTGTTGTTATAGTTAATTGTAATTTTTAATGTTTTATTTTTAATTGCTAATGTTTGTTGTAAATTTTAATGTTTCGTTTTTAATTGTTAAATTTATGTGAATTTTTAATTGTTTTCTTTTTTGTAATCTTTAAATATTTGGTTAGGTTATGTTAGGTTAGGTTAGGTTCGTTTCATTGACATAGTCATTGACATAGTTATATGTCAATGACTATCTTCTTCAATTAAAGCCACGTAAAAGTGAAGCTCTACGCAAACAGCCCAGCTTCGATCCAAGACCTCAAAGATGGAATTCGTGAGATCGAGGACATAAGACAGCCACTTTGCGAATTGGTAATAATAAATTTCATGGAAAGGAAAATGCCATGTGAGCGCGGTTGTGGTAGTTAATTGTTAAAATTTTTGTTTAATTTTTAATTTTAAATTGTTAATGATAGATTGATATTTTTTTTGTAAATAATGTTTGTTGTTTGGTTAGGTAAGGTTAGGTTTGGTTAAGTTAGGTTAGGTATGGTTTTTTTAATAGTTAATAATTTTTGTTAATAATAATTTAAATGCTAATTGATAATGTATAACATTGTTATTGTTATAGTCAATTGTAATTTTTAATGTTTCATTTTTAATTGCTAATATTTATTGTAAATTTTAATGTTTCGTTTATAATTGTTAAATGTGAATTTTTAATTGTTTTGTTTTTTGTAATTTTTAAATATTTGGTTAGGTTATGTTAGGTTAGGTTAGGTTTGTTTGGTTAGGTTAGGTTAGGTTAGGTTAGGTTAGGTTAGGTTAGGTTAGGTTAGGTTAGGTTAGGTTAGGTTAGGTTAGGTTAGGTTAGGTTAGGTTAGGTTAGGTTAGGTTAGGTTAGGTTAGGTTAGGTTAGGTTAGGTTAGTTAGGAATAGGTTAGTTTAGGGTAGGTTAGGTTAGGTTAGGTTAGTTAGGTTAGGTTAGGTTAGTTAGGTTAGGTTAGGTTAGGTTAGTTAGGTTAGGTTAGGTAGGTTAGGTTAGGTTAGTTAGGTTAGTTTACGTTAGGTTAGGTTAGGTTAGGTTAGGTTAGGTTAGGTTAGGTTAGGTTAGGTTAGGTTAGGTTAGGTTAGGTTAGGTTAGGTTAGGTTAGGTTAGGTTAGGTTAGGTTAGGTTAGGTTAGGTTAGGTTAGGTTAGGTTAGGTTAGGTTAGGTTAGGTTAGGTTAGGTTAGGTTAGGTTAGGTTAGGTTAGGTTAGGTTAGGTTAGGTTAGGTTAGGTTAGGTTAGCTTAAGTAAACTTAGGTAAGGTTAGGTGAGGTTAGGTGAGGTTAGGTTAGGTTAGGTTAGGTTAGGTTAGGTTAGGTTAGGTTAGGTTAGGTTAGGTTAGGTTAGGTTAGGTTAGGTTAGGTTAGGTTAGGTTAGGTTAGGTTAGGTTAGGTTAGGTTAGGTTTTTTTTTTTTTTTTTTTTTTTTTTTTTTTTTTTGGCAGGAGTGGGAAATCCTCATGGACGCCCAGACAAGTCTGGGCAGTGCCGGACTCTTACCGGCTAAAACCACACTCCTGCCATGCGAAGGCCCCCTGCCAAAGGTTACGCAGGGACGTTGTTATCGGCTGCTGTTTTATTTTTTTTCTACTGTGTGATTTGACATTGTATAATGGATGGATAAATAAATAGATATAATATAGAATGTTTGTTTTCTCTGCATTCAATACTTCTGACTATAAACGTAACTTTTCATAAATTTCCTGATAATACCCAAATTTTTGTGCTAAATTGTGAATTTACTTGAATACAAATCTATTACTTTGTAGTCGTTTGTAACTTTGGATCACCGTTTTTAATAATCTGAATTTACCTTTTCAACACACGACACAACATACAATTTTTGAATAAAATTGCCTTGGAGTACGAAATTTTTACATAAATATCCATTACATTGCTGTTCACTTATATTATTTTGTCAAAATTCACCGGAGGGGTCTGAAACTGTTTGCGCCTTTATATGTTGATGACATTTTTGTGAGGTGAGAGCCTCCATCCCGAATTCTCATTTTATGTATACCACGACGGAGCTGGGCGTGGTGCGCAAGCGGTGGGTCATGTTAGTCATCATGTTGCCACTCGCTTGCGCGAGCTGCCGATTGTTGGTTCCGTCGGTGGTCAGCACGATTTTTCTGTTCGGAGTGTATCGAGTGGAGGGTCTCCACCCACAATGGTAAACTGTTATTGTCATGGCACTCCATATCACTGCGGCTCGACGTATGCGCCGCTTTCTAGTGCTGGTTACCCTACTCTCGCTTTTAAAATGGCTGTACCACGGCGGCAAGACCCATTCGCTTATTTTTAATTGTGCCAGCTTGCTATGAAGCTGGCCCCAATTCCAGCCATTTGTTCCAATTGCAGTGCCACCGTGGTCCAAGCTTGCGGTATGTTTTGGTTCTTTAGAGGCTTCCTTCAGGACCGACGCATCCGTCGAGCTCGCAGTTACTGCTATAATATCAGCGTGTGGTGGGTGCCGTCCGACAGTGTTGTTTAATCCTCCAATTTTTCGAATGTTGCCCTCAGCAGTACGCCACCGACGTACGCGCCAGCGCGTCCCACCTGATCCGAACAGGACACTCCCGGCTGAAGGCGCTGTGTTCCGTCTTTGCCATACCCGCCGCAGCACAGTTCCGGCATTTCGCTGGCTCTGCCCCTTGCCACTGGGCACACGCGGCACGAAGGTGTGGGCCTCCGCAGTGACTGCATAAGTCGGCCGGTTCTTTACAGAAACGCCGACTATGCCCGAACTCGAGGCACCTTGTGCATTGCACCAGTGGCGACTGGTCTGCGACGTGGATGGACTGGAGGTCCACGCGCACCTTCCCCTTCTCGACTATCCTGCCCCAAACAGTCGGGGACGCGCTGACGATCACGTCGTGGGTTAGGGCGTTCCTGGCATTCTTTTTGAATTTAACCTTCATTCTATCTGCCTCGTTGTCGAGGTCGTGAAACACCTCCCGGTTCTGACCCCGAAGCGCCCCAAGCACTTCTTCATCTGAATGAATGCGGAGGACGCTCCGCAGCACAAACAAGGGATCCTTGTTTTTCATGTCCTCGACAACGAGGTGGTGTTCCGCTTTATTGAGGCGCTCCCGCACTCTATCCCTTTCCTCCTTCGTCCTGCAGCCCATCACTATCTTCTGGTCCTTTGCCTTCCGCACGCTTTCAATTTCTATACCCCCTTCTCTTGCTTTTACGGCCTTTCGAATTCTATCAAGGACCTGTTCCCCCGTCTCCATTTCGTCTTTTGACGTCACCACTATGGAGTGCAGCGCGGTCCTTCCTGGGGTCTGCCTTTTCGGTGGACCCGCCGCTACACTCGCATAGGTGGCCGTCTTCTCAAGCTGTTCCCCATGGCTTTCCATCGCCCGCTGCAGCTTTCCTATCTTTTCGCTGCTCTCCTTCACCAACGCGCTGTGCTCCGCTAGTGAAGCGAGCAGCGAATCAACCTCTGGAAGGCGTTGTGTTGGTGGCGGAAGGTGTACTTCGGGGTCTTTAGGCTCGACTCCATCCCTGGCCGCTGTCGCCTCCTTCACCAGCTCGTACAAACGTTCCACCGCACGGATGACCCCTGCCTTGAGGTCTGCCTTCATATTGCGCGAGTCTGCGAGGTGCGACTTCGCGCGCAGAAGGCAATTTCTGGCCTCGGTCACCCGGTCGGTGGGCTTGGCTAAGAGCGGCTGGTCCGGTTTCGGTGGCGCCCTCTTGATCTCGTCGGGGGCGCGGCGTTCGGCAGCGTCAGTGTTGAGCTGCGATGCGGTCCGCCGGGTGACCTTCCGCGGGGCTGTTGTGGGCGGAACCGGACATTCAGGTGAAGGTATTGTGGCCGTAGGACGGAGCCGGGCCTCCGCCAACCTTCCTATTTCGACCTCTCCAGTGCTTCGCCTCGAACTAGAGGCTTGAGTTGAAGCACTGGGAGGGGACGCGGTTTTACTTCGCTCCTCGAAGCGCAGGGTAAGCGCCGCGGCCGATGGAAAGACCTGGGGTCTTTCGGATTCGTTTTGTGCGGGGGTTCTGGTGATTGGCATTTTGGGGGCGTAGAAAAGGTTTTAAATCAAAAATAAATAAATATAATATCAATATAATAATTTTAATAATTCAAATGTTTGATAAAATTGGTCAATAAATGTCAATAAAATAATTCAAAATGGTCAATAAAAATAGTTTACTGATCCCTGTAAAGAGGGGATCAGTGGTCAATAATAATGTGCCTCAATAGAGGATTGTCTCTAAAATGTTAAAATACTGATTCCTGTAAAGAGGGAATCAGTGTCACTTAAAGCTAGAGTAATACCTCATACGACTGTAAAGGGGTCTAGGGACGACAACAAATAAAATAAGACAGTAAAAAATTTTTTGACCTACTTTATAGGGTTCGCTGGTCTACCACACAGATGTAATCACCACTGTCGGGTGGTTGGGGGGCATATTTTTGAAGTTCTACAGCTCGGATCGGCGCGTGCAAGGTGTCAAAAGACGCGGCTCGGCGCGGGCTATAGGACTGCGCAGAAAACCGAAAAGCGCTACGAAGAAAATTTTGGAAAAGCGGTCAAAAAACCGTTTTTTATGTCGAAATGTTAGAGGAAAATGAAAATTTTTGCAGGTTTCCCTACAGTCGGCGGTGCAAAATGCGGTGCGGAGTGCGGGCACGGAAGGTAAGTAT